>JBAMJR010000305.1:100000-132500 GCA_038501785.1 Myoxocephalus aenaeus | reverse complement strand
ACCTGTAGGGTCCCTGTAGACCTGTAGGGTCCCTGTAGGGTCTCTGTAGGGTCCCTGTAGGGTCTCTGTAGGCTCCCTGTAGACCTGTAGGGTCCCTGTAGGGTCTCTGTAGGGTCCCTGTAGGGTCTCTGTAGGGTCCCTGTAGGCTCCCTGTAGGGTCCCTGTAGGGTCTCTGTAGGGTCCCTGTAGGCTCCCTGTAGACCTGTAGGGTCCCTGTAGGCTCCCTGTAGGGTCCCTGTAGACCTGTAGGGTCCCTGTAGGCATCAGGTCTCCACAGAGCAGCAGTGCCCCTCTCTGCTGGGTCACCCTAAGGTCCTCGGGTACAACACTGTGCTCTGGTCACTCCGGGTCCAAAGCCACGCGTGTATTTATCTTTAAAAACGTTTAAAACACTTTAAATATAACCAAAAAAATTATGATTCAAAATGCACTGACGAGGTTTAGCTGCCAAATATGATGGCTAGTGATGAAAACATGAATGATGAAAACATGAATGATGAAAACATGAATGATTAAAACATGATGTATGTAGGTTGTTATTTTACTTTATCCAAAACAAATCTTATCCTTCATTTTTATGAATCAGTTTTCTTTTTTGCTTCTTTGATTATTTAGCTGCAGTTATTGATGTGTGTGATCAATAAAGTTATTATCTCATCTTAAGTCAAGTAGTTTTGCTCATAATTTCTCTCAACAAAGAGATTGTTGCTGCTTGTGGATACAAATATAACTTTATAACTATACAAATATAACTATACAAATATAACTGTATAACTATACAAATATAACTATATAAATATAACTTCATAACTATACAAATATAACTATACAAATATAACTGTATAACTATACAAATATAACTATATAAATATAACTTTATAACTATACAAATATAACTATAGAAATATAACTTTATAACTATAGAAATATAACTTTATAACTATACAAATATAACTATACAAATATAACTTTATAACTATAGAAATATAACTTTATAACTATACAAATATAACTGTATAACTATACAAATATAACTATACAAATATAACTGTATAACTATACAAATATAACTATACAAATATAACTATAGAAATATAACTGTATAACTATACAAATATAACTATAGAAATATAACTTTATAACTATATAAATATAACTTTATAACTATACAAATATAACTATATAAATATAACTTTATAACTATACAAATATAACTGTATAACTATACAAATATAACTATACAAATATAACTTTATAACTATACAAATATAACTGTATAACTATACAAATATAACTATACAAATATAACTTTATAACTATAGAAATATAACTTTATAACTATACAAATATAACTGTATAACTATACAAATATAACTATACAAATGTAACTTTATAACTATACAAATATAACTTTATAACTATACAAATATAACTGTATAACTATACAAATATAACTATACAAATATAACTATACAAATATAACTTTATAACTATATAAATATAACTTTATAACTATACAAATATAACTTTATAACTATATAAATATAACTTTATAACTATACAAATATAACTTTATAACTATACAAACATAACTTTATAACTATACCAATATAATGTTATAACAAATATGCAGAAACAGCAGAGAAACCCCATTACAGTGTCTCTCTGTGATATCTTAATGAAGGTCTGGTCTGACGTAGTGAGTGTTATGGTTTCCTCCTCAATGCGCTCAAAGCAACGACGCGTCTGTGAAGAAGCATCTCAGTGAAGACTGACCTCACTGCAATGGTTTCCTCTCAAACAGAAACAAACCAGGCTGTTGCTCTTTAGAGGAATAACCACCAGACTTTGTTCTGGTCTCAGAGGCAGCAGAACCGCTATCGTAGAGTTGATATTAACTCCCAACACGCCGCTTCAGGAGAGTTGAGTCTGCTGCTGATAAGCGAGGAACACGCTGAGCTTCCAGAGGGAAAACGCAGGCGTTCCCACCAAGGACCAGAACAATCTGTTATTTCACTGGTGAAGGCGGGAAGAGCAGCGGGTCAAGATGTGAGCTCCACGTCTTGGGTTGTCGTAAAAACACACAAACCCGATCCTAAAAACCAACAACCTCCGATTAAAACTACCGACCCCATGTTACGAAAACAATGATGTCATCCGTTCATAATCACTGATAACGGTGCTCATGATATCCAGACTGTATGTAAGAGGACGTCACCCGTTGGTTTGTGGACTTCTGTTTTGAAGCCTTGAGTTCGGTGTTTTTGTCGTCGCCATTTTGGTTTTTTTGCAACCAGAAGTGACAAATAAAAGGGTGGAGCTACAGTTAACGTAAAAAATGTATATTACAACCAGAGGAGTCGCCCCCTGGTGGTCAGGAGAGAGAATGCAGCTTTAACACATGAAGCATAGACTTCTATACAACCAGAGGAGTCGCCCCCTGCTGGTCAGGAGAGAGAATGCAGCTTTAACACATGAAGCATAGACTTCTATACAACCAGAGGAGTCGCCCCCTGGTGGTCAGGAGAGAAAATGCAGCTCTAAAACATGAATATTATTATAATGAGAAAATCACGACCTAAAATCAGACTTCACCCTCAAACTGACACTGCTGCTGCTCAGGAAGACGGGACGGGAACCCACAAACTCAGATGACTGAGATCCAAAGAGGAAGCTCCTCTCTCTTTCTCTCTCTCTTTTGTCGTCAGGGTCTCTCACTCACTGCCTCCACACAAACACACACACACACACACACACACACACACACACACACACACACACACACACACACACACACTGTCTGTCGCTGTCATAACACACACTGGGCTAAAGCCATGTGCCTGCTGACACACACTTTCTGTCTGGCTGGTTCCTCCCCTCTCACTCTCTCTTGACTCTCATGGTCACTCTTTCACACACACTCTCTCTCTCTCTCTTTTTTCTTTACTCTCACACACACACACACACACACACACACACACACACACACACACACACACACACACACACACACACACGGTCAGCCTCGCCCCAACACGAGGGCACAAGGCGTTCTTTCTTTCGGATAAAGAAATGCTGCGTTGTTCTTGAAGAACCTGCAGAACCGTTGGGACTGGAAGGTGGACCCGGTGCTGAGAGAGGAGTGAGGTGCATGTTGGGGGTTCACGCCCTCACACTGGAGCCTCTGTTCCTCTGAGCCACGTAATCCCACGTGTTCACCTCTCAGCACTGAGTCGGCTCTAATAAACAGGCTTCTGTGTCATTTAAACACATGTTATGTTGCGTTTGAGTCGTGGAGACGAAACAGGAGCAGAGCGGCGGCCATTTTGATGTGTTCCGTTGTATAGCGAGCTAACTAACTGAACTGTCAAATTAGTCAAAAATAACAACTCCATGTTTCATCCACACACTGTTGTGGCCACGTAGGAAAGCAAACTGCTGTCACCAGAGGAGTGACTTGGGCTTCTGTCGTCAGTGTAGCATTTAAGTTTAATAAATAACCACATATCTAGCTAGCATGCTAATTCCACCATGCTCTAATGCTACACTATTGTAGGGAAAAATTAGCCGAACAGTGAGCTGGGTCTAACATTCCTTTCTGCCTCGCTCCCCGCCGATCCGGTAAAGGACAAGCTAACTTGCGCACGAGCTAGCCAGTTAGTTAGCATGCTAATTCCACCATGCTTTAATGCTACACTGGTTACAGAACATTTTCAGAACAGCTGGCTGGTGACCAGTGGCAGCGCTGGGTCTAACTGTCCCTCAACCTCGCTCCCCTATGCTCTGGAGAAGGACAAGCTAACTGTCCTTCTCAAGCTAACTGGAATTAGCATGCTAGCTAACAGCTGGCCAGTTAGCTAGCATGCTAATTCCACCATGCTTTAATGCTACACTAGTTACAGTGAGCTCCGTCAAACGTTCTCTTCTGCCTCACTTCCTGCCGCTAATGACCATGGAAAACCGTTCAATGTCCGTTCGACTCATATTTTATTTCTATAGACTGAATTCCGTATTAAACTTCTTGAACAAGCCAGAGAAAGATACGAGCACATAACTATCCCATAATATATGTACATCTCATGAAATAAATCTCATGTAAATGGACAATTATTAATTATTAATAAGACGTTTTCCATTTAAATTTTTGAGCCCTGAGTCTTAGAGGCTCAAACTGTGTAAGGCCAGGCTTCTCTTGCCTAAGCCAATCACTCCCTCCCAGTAATACGGCCATAAACTTTTTTTTTCCCACATATTGTAAGATTCTTTTCCACACATTTATTTTATTGGATCCCATTTAGCTTCTGCCAAAGCAGCTACTTAAATAGTCTTCCTGGAGGTCCACGATAAATCAAACTGTAGGCGGATACAACCGTGACCAAAAGAAACAGTTAGAAAACAGATCAAACGAAGCAGCTAGTCCTTAATACAACAGAATCAACTCAATGACATCAAGACATATACAAATGAAAGGAGAAAGCGACCTTAAGTGACGTAGTGAAGTGTCGGTAGTAGTGGCGTTCTCACCGTGAGCGACAGCTTTCACGTCACGCCTTTCATCCGTAGGAAACACACATATAATATACATCGTGTGCTTTAGTGGCGCTTTAAAGGCGCCAGATCAGAGACCATGTGGCAGCTCACAGCTAGCGATGCTAACAGTGTCGTGACGCGGTGTTTCGCCTGAGGGGTTGTTTGCTGCTACACTCATGTTCAGGATGCTAAATACGGCTCTTTTAAATGACCAGAAGAAGAAGAACAGATCACAGGATGTCTACTGAGCTCCTGTGCAGCGATGATACAAATACAAGTAAGAGATGCTCCTCTACGTTTGACTTTTAGCTTCAGGCTGGATGGATAAGTTCTCACCAACACACACATCCTGTAAAGAGGCACCAGACAGAAGCCTCCAGGTAACCACTAATCACTTCAGGGTCAAAGGTGAATCTCTCTTTTATGTGAACACACACACACACACACACACACACCCTCACTTAGCATAAACAGACATCAGAAACAGTAAAAGCTCTCTCGCTCCTTTCATCTTTAATGAAAAGCATATTTGGTTCTGCACCACGCCAGCTCCCACGTAGCATTCAAGTGCTCCCGTCTTTACAGAAACACACAGCGCCGCTGCAGGGCTGAGCGGAGGGAAGCGCTCATTATGAACATCAAAGCGCTGGATGGGCGCTGACTTGATCCTCTGAGATGATTGGAGTATCTCACTCAGGGAACAAAAAAAAGAAGAAGCTTGGACGGAAATTCAATTACCAAGCGATTCAGGGCGAGGAGGGAGGAGAATGTAAAGATTTGAAGGAAGTGGGTCATCACTTTGTCTGCCAGGATGTGTTTTGAGTCGCTGGGTGGGGGATCAGACTCCCACGTGTGGCCCCTGAAGGGCCCCGGGGGCCATGTTTCTGTAGGAAGCCACAATGTGCCACCAGAGGAAGACGTCCCCACAATAACTTCCCCGTCAATCTTCATGTCATGCTCCGCCGTTCACCGCTGGGATGTTGTTCCCGCTTGTTGTTGTTGTTGTTTGTTGTGTGTTCACACACACACACACACACACAATGGCCAGCGGTGGTTTATGGGTAGACAAAAGTCTGGGAGTGCTGCTGTTCTGAGGGGATTACTGAGTTTAGCTGCAGGCGCCGCTTCTTTGTGACCGGTGGAGAAGGAACCGGCAGCACAGCAGTGCCCCCTAGTGGTCACACGTGTTACACGTCTTCCCATGAGGCTGTTACACAGACGTCAGGGTGTGTGGTCCTTCCTCGGCTTCTTTCAACTATTTTTTATATTTTAAATAACAATCTACATATTTACCTCAACAGAGACTTTATTTCCTGCAAGATTTTAATATATTTGATGGGATCAATAAGTAGTTTATAATGCGTTATAAGAGAAAAGGTTACCGTTATAAATGCAACAGATAGATAGGGTCAATCCCAATCTCCACCCTAAACTCAAGGCCTGAACCCTCAGGCACTCACTGACGTCACGGACTTCACGGGAGCGCGCCTCAAAGTCCGTGAGTCCGTAAGGGTGGAGATTGGAATTGACCCATAGATTATTATGATGTTTAAATATTTCTAAATTTGTTTATTTAAAAAAAAAAAAAGTTGCCTAAACCACCAACAGTTAGGTTGAGGCAACTAAACCAAACCAGACAAGGACAGACAGACAGACAGACAGACAGACAGACAGACAGGATATTGGAGGAATTCTGTATCCGTGTGTGGAATCTCCTCTCTGAGGGCCAGTCCCAATCTCACGGACTTTGAGGCGCGCTCCCATGAAGTCCGTGAGGGTTTGGTTCTGTCCCATTGTCACATCGTAGAGTGCTCGAGGCTCTCTGGCAGACATGTTGAGTCCTTTATGATCCCTTTCCGTAAGTCAGCATTAGATGCTGACTTTGCCTAAGGGAATTACCCACAGTTCATAGCAATGTGACGTTAAACACGCAGTTCCCAATGGAAGCATGGAGACGTAAACAAAGAGACACGTGGGCGTTCAGCCCGATGAAATACACTACAACATTACGGATTAAAGATGGAACATGAAAAGACATGAAATCAGAGGAAAGCAAGCAGAAAATATATAGCGCGTTCAAACAGCAGCCGGTCAGCTGACCTTCGACTCGTCCTCAGCTCTCTGTTTGGATCTCGCTCTACATTCTGTGTTCAACGTCCAGCTCCACTTCACTTCATAAAACGTGATCGGGTCAAATGTAACAGAAACATGTGTTTGTGTTTCACTTCTTCTCTCATTCAAACGTACCGTATTCAGTGCTTCTGACAGGAAAATCCAGTTTTAGACTTAAGAGCAGTTCATAAAAGCATCAACTTATAAATTAGATAACAAAACTACGTTGTATTTTTATTTGTATTATTTGTTTACCTTTGCAGGGACAGTGCAAACTAACTGCACCAGAGTTATTAGCTAGAAGCGAACGTTTCCATCAGTGCGAGATCATTACTACAATCAGCAGGATTAACACAGTAAATAGTGTACAATCATTGGTGTCGACACGTTTGTGCTGATTTTAACCAAAAGTCTGGTTTAAACACGACAAAACTGAAGGAAACAACTTGAGGAACCTCATTAATTAATACTGAATAAAAGTGGTCCGGATATTGACCCCTGAGGGACCCCGACTTCTGGTGTGTATATATATATATATATATATATATATATATATATATATATATATATATATATATGAACATCACTAACAAACTCGTGTTCATCCTCATTAAAAAAAAAAAACAGAAACATGCACTTTTATTAATCCCCTTGGGGAAATTCTTCTCTGCATTTGACCCATCCCTGGATAGGGAGCAGTGGGCAGCCCTGTGAGGCGCCCGGGGAGCAGTTGAGGGTTCAGTGTCTTGCTCAGGGACATGAGACATGTGAGCTATGGGGGGACTGGGGATCGAACCGGCTACCTTGTGGTATATATTCATCAAATGGGGTTAAAGGTTGATTTATATATTTTTTGGTGGTAATCTTTCATTATTGGAGACATTTTCAATTGCAAAAACAGGGAATTTATTATTTGCAGGTTTAAGAATTCTTGATCTTACAACAAAAATGCTGGGCCAAACCTACAAAGAATGAATTAAAGATTGTCACTATTTGTTCTCTATCTTCTATTACTTTGGATTTTTTTTGGGAATTACCCGAATTAACTGATTTACCTGCCTACTATGTAAGTGTTTGAACTCCCCCCCCAAAAATAATTTACCATTTCCCTTAAACTCATTGATTAGTTTAATAAAATAAGCAGCTTTTCATGTGGTAAAGCAGATTTAAGAGTTGCCTTCAAGGCAATTTTGTAATCTCTGCTCAATTAAACGTGGTAGATTATGTGTTTCTACTCGAGACCTTTTACTTAATTTAAGGGTCATTTATCACAGCCTTCATTGGTTTGAGAAACCAGCGCCATTGTAAACGCATCCGTGCTCGTCGGGCAGTGACGTCACACGTGGATCTAGTACCCTGCCCTGCGCCTGTTTCAAACGTACATTTAATGTCTTCATATTTTCTATTTACTGTGCTACAGAGTTATTCTGCGTGGATACACGTTTCCGCAAGACAGGCTCCAAAGTCAATTACGTGTGTCGTTATTTTAACCAACTTCATTTTAAAAGGAAGGGACATTTGCCAACTTCCGGTTACACCGCGGTCTCAAGCAGCACGCGACAGAGCGCGGCAGCGACAGAGCGCGTGCCCGAGCGGTTATAGAGGACTGTGTGTTGACGAACCGTTCGTGAAAGTTCGTGAAAATGTCTAAACTCGAGTTGCTGAAAGCTTTAGTCAACCAGCGGCTGACGTCGGCTGGCGGAGATATATTTGGCCATTTTGAAAGAACCATCGCGGAGGACGAGGAGGAACTTTCCAGTTTAAAGGAGGCGAACGCGCGTCAACGGAAACTACTGGACGCCATTTCCGACCCGGAAATCCGGTTAGAGAAAGCAGGTCTGTTTGTGTCTTTATCGCTTTAAACTGAAGTATTCATGTACTGAGGTAGAGTTACAGGTACTGAAGTATTCACATCATGTACTGAGGTAGAGTTACAGGTACTGAAGTATTCACATCATGTACTGTAGAGTTACAGGTACTGAAGTATTCACATCATGTACTGAGGTAGAGTTACAGGTACTGAAGTATTCACATCATGTACTGAGGTAGAGTTACAGGTACTGAAGTATTCACATCATGTACTGAGGTAGAGTTACAGGTACTGAAGTATTCACTTCATGTACTGAGGTAGAGTTACAGGTACTGAAGTATTCACATCATGTACTGAGGTAGAGTTACAGGTACTGAAGTATTCACATCATGTACTGAGGTAGAGTTACAGGTACTGAAGTATTCACATCATGTACTGAGGTAGAGTTACAGGTACTGAAGTATTCACATCATGTACTGAGGTAGAGTTACAGGTACTGAAGTATTCACATCATGTACTGAGGTGGAGTTACAGGTACTGAAGTATTCACATCATGTACTGAGGTAGAGTTACAGGTACTGAAGTATTCACATCATGTACTGAGGTAGAGTTACAGGTACTGAAGTATTCACATCATGTACTGAGGTAGAGTTACAGGTACTGCAGTATTCACATCATGTACTGAGGTAGAGTTACAGGTACTGAAGTATTCACATCATGTACTGAGGTAGAGTTACAGGTACTGAAGTATTCACATCATGTACTGAGGTAGAGTTACAGGTACTGAAGTATTCACATCATGTACTGAGGTAGAGTTACAGGTACTGTACTGAAGTATTTAAACACGTTCATACTTTTTACTACGTTACACCTCACAGGTACATGTTGTACCTTTACTGTACTACATCTCATTCATAAGACGTATGAATGTATTTTATTATTCTCCACAGACGTCCAGCAGCTGTTGGTGAAAGGAAAGGTTCCCCCTGAGCAGCAGGTCTTGAGCTCCAGTCTGGACCAGGAGAACCCAGAGACCCCACACATTAAAGAGGACCAGGAGAACCCAGAGACCCCACACATTAAAGAGGACCAGGAGAACCCAGAGACCCCACACATTAAAGAGGACCAGGAGAACCCAGAGACCCCACACATTAAAGAGGACCAGGAGAACCCAGAGACCCCACACATTAAAGAGGACCAGGAGAACCCAGAGACCCCACACATTAAAGAGGACCAGGACTCTTTGAGATTTAGGGATGGAGTCTCGCGTGGTGACTATTTGGGGTACTAGTACTCTTAGTGGTACTAGTACTCTTAGTGGTACTGCAGGGGAAGTTCGATAAACCATCTTTATGTTCAATAATCCTATTTTCAAGGCACCAAAGAGAGAAATAATTACATCTGTTCGTTGTCAACGACTAAATTAACCGGCAACTTTTTCTGGCAATTGATTAATCGGTTTGAGCAATTTTCTTTTGAAGAAAGAAAACACAGAATTCCCCTCAAATGTGAATATGTTCTGGTTTCTTTGCTCCTCGGAGACACAGATGAGGACGAGACTAGACCTCTGAGGACGAGACTAGACCTCTGAGGACGAGACTAGACCTCTGAGGACGAGACTAGACCTCTGAGGACGAGACTAGACCTAATCGATTAATCCAGATAAAAACAACAGATTTAATTAAATACGCTCAGGGTTCTTTAATATTTCCTGCCGTCTTCAAAGGGCTTTAAAGCTCCAGAGCCTGATGGAGGACTTGAAAGGCCTGATGGAGGACTTGAGAAGCAGACATGTGGGCCTAATAAATAACAACAAAGCAGACATGTGGGCCTAATAAATAACAACAAAGCAGACATGTGGGCCTAATAAATAACAACAAAGCAGACATGTGGGCCTAATAAATAACAACAAAGCAGACATGTGGGCCTAATAAATAACAACAAAGCAGACATGTGGGCCTAATCAACAACAAGGGCCGTACAGAAGCTGTGATCTCATCGGGGTCACCAACACGCAGAGCGGCGCTTCTCTCTTTGAAGGTTTCAGATTCTTTGTTTCACATTTTGTATTTGATATATTTATGTTTATTAATGTGAACGCAACCGTTCAGCCAGATTGTATTGTGTATTATTTTGTTTACTTATTTGTTCCATCTTTACTTTGTTTTGTGCCTCTTGTTGCACTTTGATGCTGTAATATGATAACTCCTGTGGGACAAATAAATAATTATATTTCATGACGTACATTAAAGATTTGTCCAGTTAAGTTAATTACGGGTTATTTAACCGTTCTCTCCACAGAAATGTCTCTTATTGGTTCTGTGCGGGAGGAAAAACACATTGAATGGTAGAACATTACGTATTAAAACAGCATTATTTTCCTACCTTGAATCTCACTTTCTTGAGCATCGTCCTTAAATCCAAATGAGTGACGAAGACGAGTCGTTACCAAACTTCCATTCAGGAAAGAAAAGTCTTTTATAGCGAGTGGAAACATCCGGCTGAGCCGAGCTCTCCTGAGGGAAGATAACCTCACTCATTCATCCTGAAACGGACACGCCTTCTTGTTTAGGCCTGCTATTAACACCCCTCCTCCTCCTCTTCCTCCAACAGCAACACCCCACAGTCCAAATATGGGTCTGACCCTTTGAAGACCTCCTCCTCCCACACTCTCTTCATCTCCCAGCCTTCCCAGCTGGTCTTTCCAGATTAAACGGTTTAGAAAGAAAACTTTATTGACACCTCTTGTTGCCCTTTGATGCTGTGATACTGATATTATTCCTTTCCTCTGTTTATTAAATAATTGTCTAGTTTCTAGTTGTGATTATGCTGCAAACTGCCGGTCTTATGTGACACACTGAGATGGATTAATGTAGTTGTGTCTGATGCTTTTCGTCTATCTCCATTGTTTTGTTTTTTTATGCCTTTTATTGGAGAAAGTGACTTCCAAAGAGCCTCGGGCGGGATTCAAACCCCGGCCTCTGGGGCAAAGTCTCAGCCTCCTGCTCCACCTGGTGAGCAACGCTCACATCAAACCATACAGGAGCTAAATGAGTTCCTCCAACACACAACAGGAAGAACAGCAGCTAAAAGTCCTTCAAAGTCCCTTCAGGCCACAGAGTTCGCACACGGCACTGCAGCCCTCTGTCTCCCCCTGGGGGAGGAACTGAGTCACTACACTGAAGCGAAGAAACTCTTCTTTAAACTGGTTGAACTCATGTTTTATGTTCCATTATTAATGTTTAGGTGTCAACTTAATACACTAGGCTGAACTACGTTTATACTTTTTTTTATTTTAGACTTGTTTTATAGTAGCATTTTAATTTAAATAGTCTGTTATTCATATTCAATCGTCCTTTTTCAACAGTTTATTTTATATATTAAATATATATTAAATATATAAAAAAAAATAATATATATACACACATTTTTTTTATGTATATATTAAATATATATATACAAATATATATATATACAATTATTTTTATATATACATAAAATGTATATATAAAAATAATTGTATATAAAATATATATATATATTTTATATACAATCCTTTAAAAAATATTTCCCCTTACATTTGTGTGTTTATATAAATAAAGGCTGTAACATCCAGCGCTACCACTTCTGTCCACAGGGGGCGCCACATGGAGATTTCTTCTCGTAGTTTGAGACACAAAAAAACAAAGTCAAACTTTTTCAATAATACATTTTATTCCATTAAAGATTCATTTTTTCTAATTGTACACTGGAATGTTAAGATTCCCCTTCAGATATTTAGTTAAAAATGCTCAATCTCGTCATTTTCAACCAGCAGACACAACCATTTTTGCTAAATTGAAAATTGGGGAGTACAAATGAAGAGAAAACAAAAAAAGAACATGAAAAACAAACTTGATATCTTGAGTAATGTGGATGAGGACGTAAGGGAGGAGGACGAGGGGAGGATGAAGAGCGTCTCTGATCTCAGCTGAGAATTCCTCAAAGTTACTGTCAAATATAGATTTCTAAATCAAATCAATTAGTGGCAAATTAAACGGTGAAAATAAAATAGTAAAAAATAAAGAAAAACGCCAATTTTGTTGAATTTCGCAGACGGAAACACACAAAACATCACAGATATCTCTGCTTGTGTTACTTCTACAAAGAAATAACGAATCCCCCGTCATCCTCCTCTTACAGTCGTGTGTGTGTGTGTGTGTGTGTGTGTGTGTACTCCCTCTATATATAGATGCTCCTCTCATACAAACATATAAATACACCAGCTGCTCGGCTCCACCAGGAGGAGGCGTGGCCAGGAGGGGGCGTGGCCAGGAGGAGGCGTGGCTTCGTCCCGTCCACAGTCTCTGAGGTCGTTCCAGGGCGGCCATCTTCCTCTCCGCCGCATCGTGGACTTCTTTTATTGTTGTTGGTGATTTTTGTAATTTTTTTTTTAAGTTGTTTTCTTTGATTTCTTTTCTTATTTTACAGGATTTCGTATTTGTCGACAACAAAGGAGGTTTCTGAAGAGAATCTGACGGAGGCGTCGCCGTCTACGTAAGTCGCTTTGGTGACCTGAGAGGAAGAGGAGGAAGAGGAGGAGAAGATGTTTAACATCTTTTAAAGTCAGACTTTTTTTAATTTATTTATTTATTTATTTATAACTCCTCCTAAAAATATAAAACTATTTCTCTGTACTAGCATCAGGTATCGAACACAGATAGCTAATGCTGAGAAATAGTCCTGATGCTAGTACAAACAAATAGTGCTAATGCTATTAGTGCTAATGCTATTAGTGCTAATGCTATTAGTGCTAATGCTATTAGTGCTGAGAAATAGTGCTAATGCTAATAGTGCTAATGCTTAGAAATAGTCCTGATGCTAGTACAGAGAAATAGTGCTAATGCTAATAGTGCTAATGCTAATGCTGAGAAATAGTCCTGATGCTAGTACAGAGAAATAGTGCTAATGCTAATGCTGAGAAATAGTCCTGATGCTAGTACAGAGAAATAGTGCTAATGCTAATGCTGAGAAATAGTCCTGATGCTAGTACAGAGAAATAGTGCTAATGCTAATAGTGCTAATGCTGAGAAATAGTCCTGATGCTAGTACAGAGAAATAGTGCTAATGCTGAGAAATAGTCCTGATGCTAGTACAGAGAAATAGTGCTAATGCTAATAGTGCTAATGCTAATGCTGAGAAATAGTCCTGATGCTAGTACAGAGAAATAGTGCTAATGCTAATAGTGCTAATGCTAATGCTGAGAAATAGTCCTGATGCTATTACAGAGAAACTATGTGTATAAATATATTAGTAAATACAACGACGCTGCTGTATTTACATTAGAGCAGCTACAACGTTAGCATAGCATTTAGCTTAGCATCGATGGAACCAGACTCCATTGAGAAAACAAGCGTTTTAACAGTCGTTTGCTCGAGAGAAATAACAAAACATTCATTCAGACTTTTTTACAACTCTGCATCATTATTTTGTGATTTCTGCTTCTTTTTTAAAATCGGTTTATTGAAATGAAATCACAGTAAAATGATGTAATTTATTTGGGTTCGTCCCAGAACCCACCTGGATGTCGCAGTAGTTGCGCTTGGACACGAAGGACACGTTGATGGGGAAGAAGTCGTTGGGCTGCCCGGCGACGCTGAACTCCAGGCTGCCCGTCTTGTTGTTGACGTCGATGACGGGCAGAACCCACTCCAGGAGGTTCCGCCGGCTGTCGTGTTTGTACTCGCCGTCCAGGTCCCCGATCACCGGGGCGCCCACGCCGGACCTGCAGGGAGACACGCGTTAGACAGGAAGGGGACCGGGAAGGGGGACCGGGAAGGGGGACCGGGAAGGGGGACCGGGAAGGGGGACCGGGAAGGGGGACCGGGAAAGGGGGACCGGGAAGGGGGACCGGAAAGGGGGACCGGGAAGGGGGACAGGGAAGGGGGACCAAGAAGGGGGACCAGGAAGGGGGACCAGGAAGGGGGACCGGGAAGGGGACCGGGAAGGGGACTCACGGGACGGGGATGCTGATGACCACGTCGTTGAGCTCCAGGCTCTCCTCCTGCAGCTCGTACTCAATGTTCACGTCGCAGCCGCTGGCGCTCTCTGAGGGCCAGCAGTTTACTGAGCGGGACAACAGAGTTATTACAGAGGTTATTACAGAGTTATTACAGAGGTTATTACACAGAGTTATTACATCGAAAACTGACCAGGAAGTCACGTGAACCGGATCAATGTTTCTAGTCTGCTCATGAAACATGTGACCAACAAATCTGTTTAAATTGTCAGGCGGAGAGCTAGCCACGTTAGCCCCTCTAGCCACGTTAGCCCCTCTAGCCACGTTAGCCCCTCTTAGCGGCCATACAACCCGCTGCTCCATGTGTGGACTCTTACTGGTCAGAGGTATGAGGGCCTCGTCGGTGGTCTGTAGTCTCCACTTCAGAACCCCGACGTCGTTGTTGAGAGGGAACGACTTCTCCGGGTTCTTCAGGCCGATGATGGACTCAGCGGTGAACAACTTCTTGTCCACGTTGGGATGCGTCTGAGAGAAAGAAAGAAAGAAAGAAAGAAAGAAAGAAAGAAAGAGAGCTTTTATAAATGATGTTTTTGCCACTATGTTTCACTTCCGTGTGAATATAAGATACATACCGTAAAAGTCGGGTTACACGTCGCTACTATCTTCGGTCAGTGTCCCCGTTTGCTCCCCGCTGTAGCCAGCTAGCGCTCATGCTAGCTCTCCGCTAGCTCTCCGCTAGCTCCCCGACAACCACCGAAGGGAGCGGGACCAGCCCCGGCTCGACTTGGGCAGCGGGGAGCTAGCAGCAGCGGGACACTGACCGGAGGTAGGAGCGGCTTGTAACCCGACTTTTACGGTAGATAGAGAGAGAGACACGAGGAAGACGTACCTGCAGCTGCAGCCCTTTGTTGTCGTTGTTGTTGATGATGAGGCGGATGCGTCCGTTCTTGTCGTCCATGACTCGGAGCGTCACCATGCCCAGCAGCTCCATGTTCTGGAGGCCGCCGTCACGGCCGCAGGTCAGCGAGATCTTCTCCTCCACGCGCAGATGTACGCTGAGGACGCAACACAACACCACATGAGATCACATCAACACATGAGATCACAACAACACATGAGATCACAACACAACACATGAGATCACAAAACAACACAACAACACATGAGATCACAACACATGAGATCACAACACATGAGATCACAACACAACAACACATGAGATCACAACACATGAGATCACAACACAACAACACATGAGATCACAACACAACAACACATGAGATCACAACACATGAGATCACAAAACAACAACACAACACATGAGATCACAACACAACACATGAGATCACAACACATGAGATCACACCACAACACATGAGATCACAACACAACACATGAGATCACAACACATGAGATCACAACACATGAGATCACAAAACATCAACACATGAGATCACAACTAGGGCTGCAACTAACGATTATTTTAATAATCGATTAATCGGTTGATTATTTTTTCGATTAATCGATGAATCGGATAAAAAAAATCCAAAAAACATTAATTTCCAACCCTTTATTCAAAAACAGAAGTGACAGTGCAAAACCTCTTCAGAAAGCACAGACAGGGTCCTTGAACATCCCTGAGCTGTTAATTAAAAAAGATTAATAAAAATGGACTAACACTAAAAACATACACATGTATGCTTTACATCTGCTAAATGTGAGCCCTTTTACTGTAATTAATCTCCTTGAAGCAGAGGCTGCTTTTAGCATACCCTGCTTTATCAATATGTATGAAACACTTTATCAATATGTATGAAACACTTTATCAATATGTATGAAACACTTTATCAATATGTATGAAACACTTTATCAATATGTATGAAACACTGGACAGTGGGAAGCTGTACTGCTCCTCTCACGTCTGTTTTCACCTCCACCTTCCTTAAACTCTTTCATTCACATCATCTGATCAATATCTGGGCCTCTTATGACCACGACGTCACGTTGTTGGCTAAACCCAACTACGTGATTTTATTAATTCTACTTTGAGTAAAAAAAATTATAAATAAAAAACCTTTATCCAGATCCTCCGGTGTTCCGGTTTAACGTTAACGAGTGACTGGTGAACTGAACCAGACCGGGGGTTACGGCATGTTTCATCACGTTACGGTTTGTTACAAGCAAGACTGAACTGTAACGGAACATAACGGAACTTTAACGACAACACACAACCCAAACACGCTAGCTAACGCGATAGCACGCCGACTAGCTTCCATTAAAAACAAGTGTGAGGGAAATGAAGCCGATGGAGACATCTAAACGCTGATTGGCCAAGACTCGACACGTCAAAGATCTTCTATTTCTAAGCGTGTGTCAGCGTCTCACTCCAATCTCAGAAACGCTGGCCGGCCAGTTGCTCCGCTCCGCTCTTTTTTTTTTTCTCGCGCGATTATTACGCCGGGCAATAAACCCGGCGTAATAATCGCGCGACACAACGAATCGATGATGAAATTCGTTGCCAACACTTTTGATAATCGATTTTATCGATTCGTTGTTGCAGCCCTAAACACAACACCACATGAGATCACAACACAACAACACATGAGATCACAACACAACACCACATGAGATCACAACACAACACCACATGAGATCACAACACAACAACACATGAGATCACAACACCTTTAACTTCTCTTCAACAGAAACGCTTTCATTCAACAATCAGCTAAAGAAATGCATCGTTTATCGCAGCTGGAAGAAGTAAAACAACTACTTTAAAATGGACTCATTTTCTTTCCGATGGTATTTGAACGCATCACGTGTGACGATCTCTTCCATCAGAATAAAAAGAACACATTTCCTCAAATAATCTGTTTCACCAGATTGAGTAAAAAACATTAAAGCTCCTCAGAGAAACTCTGACCAGACCCTCAGCTTGTAAACAGTCAGAGGAACAAACATCCATACAGGAGCCGTGCGGTGCGTACCTCTCCACGTTGACGGGCGGCGGCAGCGCTTTGGAGACCTCCGAGCCGCGCTTGCCGCTGCTGGGCATGATGGTCTCTCCCTCGGACTTCAGCTTGTCAACGAAGTTGTCCACCTCTTTGCCTTTGGCGCCCAGTTTCAGAGCTTTACTGGGTCCGCTCGGTCTGGAAGAGACGCAGAAGTAATAAATAAACATCACTGTTAGGGCTGGGCGGTATATCACAGTATTTTGTAAGATTCTGGCGGTTTCACGGTATTTCTTCTTCTTCTAGTAAACACATTCATTGACGCTGAAAAGGACCGCCGGCCAACGGATCAGCTGTTCACGGCTCGCTGGCCAACTCGCTGCAACTGGCCTGTTTGTGTGGCGTGTCTTCCTGTTTTTTCACCCTACATCCCCCTGGGTCCTAAGTCCCTCCATGTTCAGCTTCTTATCACCCTCCATGTACCAACGTACATTTATGACAAACACCGCACAGTCATCAGCGTAGCACGTGAGTCTACTTGTATCGGTGCATCTCTGTCTCTGGTTGTTCCTCCTGCATCGCTCCTTTACCTTTTTTTATGTAGCGACGGAGTTTCTTCTTGTTGTGATCGTGGACGAGCTTTACCCAGCATGCAGTTAGACGGTGTTATTTTATAAATGTACAATTATTAGTGCTACAAATTGTTTGTGTCACAAACGGTTGTGTCGTGATGTTTTACCTGTTAAAGAGTGTTAGCTGTGGGTTATTAATTGTTGTTATAAAGTTACAACCATGACTAAAGTCACAACCATGACAGTAAGTAGCTCAGACCGCTGCGTCCTCAGCAGTGAAGAATAAATGTTGCTGCGGCTATGCACCGGTATGACGGCATATGAAACATACTGTATGGAAATGTGAAACCGGTATCTAGTGGAGCCTCACCTGACTGCAGCCGGCGTGATCTTGGGCTTCTCGGGCTCGACGATGGTGTCCGTGATGATGGAGCCCGAGGACACGCTGGTCATGCCGGCGCTGCCGAAGCCGCCGAACGCCGGCACCTTCTTCCCGGAGCGCTCGGCGTCCCTCCGGGCCTGCTGCAGCTCCTTGGCCTTCCTCCTCATCTCGGCCTTGGCCTCTCGCTCCTGCGTCTGTGGAGCGGAACAACGGTTGAGATTCTTTAAAACGACGCGACGGTTTAAGCACAAGAAGAGAAACGACGCGCTCACGGTGTTTTAGTCGCTTTGAGTGTCGGGAAGACATTTGTAGAAGAGGAAGAGAAACGTGTGTGAAATCCATTTCTGCTCATTGGACATCAATTTAAAATCTTACAGGGTTCAGACACATGTTGACCAATGGATTTCCATGACTTTAAACCAAATGTCCATTACAAACATTTAGTGAAATCTGGGTGTAAACAGTAAAAAGTGAGTAAATGTAGTATTTAAACTAACAATGAGAATACAAAGCATACAGTAAACCTTAAATGACTCAAATGAATGAGACAATAGTTTGATTAAAAGAATAAACATTTATATAGATGCCTGTATGTATGCCTGCTTATATTTTGAGCGTCTTTCTTCTAAAAGCATATTCATTATTTCAAACTCAGCGTAAATGAACGACATGAACACATGAATATAACACATTTACATGACTTTTACTAAACTTTGGGGATTTTATTTTTTTCTTCAAGGACTTCTGCAGGCCTGGAAATATCATTTTAAAACTCCATGACTGTTCCAGGTTTTCCATGACCGTAAGAACCCTGAGTTATTATAATAATAATAATAATAATAAAGAACCCTGACTCCAGCGGCCTCACCTCTCTGACGGCGCGGAACACCTTCTCCTCGTGGGAGTCCATCTCTGTGAAGGTGCGGATCTGCGCCAGGTTGACGTTCTCTCGGTAGCCGAGGGCAACGATCTCGTCGAAGGCGAAGATCAGGTCGAAGCAGTGCTCGGATATCTCGGTCTCCTCCAGCACACGACAGTACTCTGGGATCTGGGAACGCATCAGATGTGAGCGTTCAGGCAGAGGATAACTAGCGGAGGCTTCATCACGTCTTCTAAACGTCTTTGTGGCTTAAATGAACCCGTTTGACGTTTAAAGTTTACACTTTTCATACCAAACCTCGGTTGTGTGACGGGATCAATACAGACGTCTGAGTGAATATAATGAACTTCCTTTCAACAACCTGAGTGAATGTATTATAATCCATCAAATCATTCACAATGAAGTAGTTTGAAGCCGAAGAGGCGTCAGATTACAGCGACGTGACGGAAATACTTTCAGTTAACCGACTGATTTAATGTTTAAATACAGGAAGTGGTCATAAGGTCAATATAAACATTAATATGTAACATATAGCACACTGATTTAAAATGAGCATCCATTTAAAAAAATCCTTTAAGATTAGTTATTTAATAAAATATAAGTGTAACTTCCTGAACTGAATCATATATATATATATTCTATATTAAAATCAGACACAGCGCCGTGTATGACATTGTTTTAATTCAACCCAAAATGCTTTGCACTGGTGAAGAGGAACATCAACCAATGTGACAGCAAATGATATTCTCTAACTCCACAGAACATCTTTCAGGTGTGAAATATAACAGACGCAGTTCTGTGTGTTCATATTAAATGAAGTGTCCAACAATAAAATCACTCATAAATGGTCAACTATTATTAGTATTGTTATTATTACAGCAGCAGACCTTTTAGATGTATTTAAACAACTCAACTCTACAGAGAGACTCCTTTAATACGCCGAGACGAGAATAACTCAAAGGATAACAAGAACAGCGCTGACAGGGGCCGACGGCTCCAGCAGCCGGATGTGTGTAAAAGTACACTTATACATTAAAGTACACCTGTACATTAAAGTACACTTGTACGTTAAAGTACACCTGTACGTTAAAGTACACCTGTACATTAAAGTACACTTATACGTTAAAGTACACCTGTACATTAAAGTACACCTGTACGTTAACGTATCAGCAGCCGGTATCATGAACGCCCCGGCGCCTCCTTACCACGCGGGAGAAGAGCCGCAGCGTCTCCAGGTCCTCCAGGATGTTGCTGTTCTTGGTGGTGATGAGCACCATGTACAGCTTCTCCAGCGGCTGGTACACGTAGCGGACGCTGTCCGTCTCCACGAAGGTGTGCTGCTTGCCCGTGTTCATCAGCTTGGGGAACGCGGCCAGGAGACCCTCGATGCGCGTCCGGGTCATTTCCACAAACTGCCGCGACACGATGGCCTTGCCGGCCTTGGTGCACACCGCCGCTGCCAACAGCACCTGCAGGGAGGAGAGCGTGACTGGAGGTGTGCACACGCAGCAGCAGCGCTAACAAACAGCTACACGCAAGTAACACAGCTGGAGGAACTTCATGCCTCACAGTTCCCTCTTTTACTTCCACTTTCAGTAACCAGAATTCCCTCTCATGTGCATATTTGTCAGGAGAGCAAGTCTTGCCAAGTTTAAAACCAACAACACAATGTTGTGGCAGATAAAACCAATAAATCCTCACAGCAGAACAACTTGTTTATTGGTATGCAGGACCTGGTGTGCAGAGTCCTGCGGAAGAAGACTGGCAGTACCAGCTATGTAGCTCTGATATTTAATTAAAATATGTAAATAGAGTCATGCCGAATCTGACAGTGGTGAGAGGGGATTCAGAACATATGATGACGTCATGTTTACCTTGTGTGCACGAGCGCATAGAAACCAAACTAGCTTTAAATGGCTAAAGTGTGCATGTGGTTTGGTGCAGGAGGACATGCCAGCAGAGACAGCAGCGCGCGACGCGTTCACGTGTCCATACCGTCCATCAGGTCTCTGCTCGGCTCGGAATGAGAGAGAGGAAGCTGTGTATTCCTCTCTGAGCGGAGGAACCGTGATCCACGTTGACAATGGCTGGAGTTAGCAATGAAAGACGTCGACCGCGATGCACCGCAACTTAAATGTGGACAACAACCGCACGGTGACGTCCCTGAACGCACCGCGAAGCAGTCGTAGTGTATTTTGGGTGAGTTTTGGTCTAAAGGTCGGTGTCCGCTGGAGTCCGGCTGCAGACAACATGACAGCAGGTAACGTTAGCTCGGGTTCGGCTCGTGACAGGAGCTAAAAGCTAGCTGACGTCACCGCCTCACCTGCAATTCAGACACCTGGCGTCGCGACAGGACGAGTCAACGCGACTCAACGCGATGTGGCCGCTGTCAGCTCGGTGCCACGCAACCTGTGGTGCCCGTGTTGTTCGGCTCCTGGGAGAACCCTAGCTAGCTGCGGGCTAGCAGTAAGCTAGCTGCCAGGTTAGCCAGTGTTGTGATAACTTGCTAGGCCCGACAGAAGCGCGCGCCGCGCGGCCGTGTTTCGCCTCGTCTCTCACCATGGTTGCTCTCTCTCTGCGCGGCGACGCTGCTCCGGCTCTCTCGGTTCTCTGTCTCGGGGGATTTCTTCTCCGACGAGGTTCTTCTCCGCCGCTCGGCTTCGGAGTTGTGTGATTGTTAGCTCCGCTCTAGCGTCAATATGGCAGCAGAGCCACGTCTCCACCGGAAGAGCCGCGCAGGGACACGCCCACCGAGGGGGCCTGTGACGTGGAGGCCTGTGACGTAGGCCTGTGACGTGGCCTCGCGCGGGTTCTTCCGCTTGTTTCAGGTGGAGATGAACCTTTCAGGTCCGTGTTTACGTTTCATCTTTATTAAATATATATATATATATATATATATATATATATATATATATATATATATATATATATATATATATATTTATATTTATATACATATATATGTATATGTATATATATGTATATTTATATACATATATGTATATATATGTATATTTATATACATGTATATTTATATACATATATAGATATATATAATTATAGATATTTATATATATATTTGGGGAAAATTCAACATTTATTATATATATATATATATGTGTGTGACATATACTCATGTCATAAATATATATATACATATACATAATTGTCCGTTATCTGTGCATATGACATATCTTGAATCTTGAATACTGTCTGTCATGGATACATATATATAAAATTCCACATTTTATATATATATATGTATACACGTCTGTAACATATACTGTGTGTCATTCAAGATTTAAGATTCAAGATATTTGTATTGTCATATGCACAGATAACAGGCAGTTATTCTGTACAATGATAAGCTTATTTTGCTGGGTCCTCCTAACACAGAATTACAATAAACGTTAAGGAAAAAAATTAATAAAATAAACTTAAGGCAAAAATATATATACATAAATAAAAATAAGGCACAAAATATAGTGACAGTATTGCACAAACATATGTATAAAGTGTATAAAGTGCACTATGCATTGTTACAATACAATATCCAAAGTATGGCCGTGACATGAATGAAGTCACAGCAGCAGCAGCCGTCATATATATAATGTATATTTTATTTTGCAGGTATCTTGTAATCTTGACATAGTTAATTTTATTTTTGAGGAAAATTCCACATTTGCAACATTTTGAAAATGTTCATCAAGATGAATCATGAAGTAAAATCGAATAATAAGACCTTTATTATTTTGCATTTCCTTTATGTGCTATACATTACAATATGCAGACATGGAGAAAGGAGAAAGCATACACGTTGCTATTATCTATAAAGATCGTGATTGTACATCTATTGTGTTTATTTTTATACATCACGGGCTGATTTGTGATTTCTGTTCCACACATTGTCACTTTCAACTATTTACTGCATGAACATACATTGTTCACAGCGTTGCAGTACCTTCCTTTGGCCACTAGATAGCAGTATTTAAAGTGTGTGAAGGTTCGAGTCCCGGACTGTCAGCTGTATTCCTTCAGTGTAAACACCAGGGTTGAACCCTTTGCTCTTTTCATGACTATATCAGAAAGAGAGCTCTATTCTCTCATGAGGTCTGGACGGTACTTATTCACTTTGTGACATAAAGCCAAAGTTGATATAGTTTTTTTATTGAGTCCACATCATCAGCTCATATCTGGAATAAAAACAAACAATAGCTTTAAAGTAGTTCCTCTAATGGATGGCATGTATTTACCAGCAGTTATTATTCTTCAGTTAATTGTTAAACTTTGTCTCGAATGAAGATTTCAATACTTTATTGTAGTTAATATATATATAACAATACATTAATAAAAAAAACTCACCTCACACATTAAACCAGCATTTATATTAAACTGTATTTATTTTAGAAAATAAGCACAAACAACCAAGGCCACTTTACAGATATATGTTTGCTTCAAGTTGAGCAAACTAATCAAATCAAGATGTTGAAAAAAGAAAGAAATAAAAATACAAAAGTGAATCAGAAACAACTCAAAGCAAAGAAAACAACTTCAGAACGTTTCAGTGACTTAAAGAGTTTCATCTCATTCTAAACGGATCAAACTGGGTTCAGTCTCAACGCGTCTACATTTACTAGAAAGAAACTTCCCTCAAGGAGAACAAAGTCTTAAGTTCACACCCAAATGTATCAAACTTCACAAAACACACAGGCCTACTATCTGAGAGGGGAACAAAGGTCTCTCTCTCTCTCTCTCTCTCTCTCTCTCTCTCTCTCTCTCTATCTCTCTCCCTCTCTCGATATATATATATATATATATATATATATATATATATATATATATATATATATATATATATATATATATATATATATATATATATATATCGGATTCCAATTGATATTATTTGCAATTATCAATATTTCAATATTTTTTCAGGAAAATGTTTTGAGGCGATGAAAAATAAATTAAAAACAACTTTTGATGTTTGTATAGTTCTTTTTTAATAAAGTTCTCCATTTACAATATATATATGCATATGTATGCATATATATATATATATATATATATATATATATATATATATATATATATATATATATACCAAGGCCGAGAGGGGGCGGAGCCAGACGGAACAAGGAAGTGACCTCTAGCCGGTCCGATGACGTCACGGGCTCATTCATAGCGGAGCCGTGTGAGAGAGCAGCGTCCTCCTGACCACTCTCAAGGAGTTCGTGTTGTTGTTGTTTTTGTTTTCACTGTTGGTGTCCGGGTCGAAGCGGCGCGGAGTATCGGAGCAGCCGGGTCCGGGTCCGGATCGCCGCCATGTCGGAGGGAGCGAGCACCGGGGTAGGTTGTTAAACTACGAAGCACCTTCAGTGCCTCGCTGTGGATGGCGAGCGCCATTTCCGCATACCGCTGTCAGTTGGAGCGCGATGATTGGTCAACCCGTGCGTCCGTTTCAGAACTCGGCCTCCCATTGGACGGTTGAAAAGTGACCAATACCTCAATGTCCAATCAGTGCTCCGTGTCCCTGTCTACTTTGTATCGTCTGAACTTTACAGCCCACAGTGTTAAATGGCTCCTAAACATGTACAAGTGGTGTACTTTCTGAGGGGAGAAGATGTCCCGGCATCCGGCTGAGAAACGGAGCAGAAACGTCCCGTCTTTTAGCTGCTTTTGTACCGTTTTACGATACGCACGGCATCGCCTGTTCCCGCCCACTCGCGTCAGGTTGGTAACGTCGGTAGTGAAATGTACGACGTGAAGTGAACGTGAACACAGATTATGAACGCTTCTTTCACCGAAGTTCACATTGTTCTCTTTGTTTTCTCCTCAAGCTTCATGTCGTCTAAACATTCTGATATAAAAACGTTTCTCAGACGGACAAATCCGGAGAAAATCAACTTTATTTAAGACCCTTCTCTCTGTCTCAACGACCAACTCTCGCGAGATCTGACAACTAACGTTCGGGAACGTCCCAGCTAACAAATCTTTGTTATGCTAAATATATGTTAGCTTTGTAAATATTAAATGTTAGCAGTAGAAAATATAGATATACTACTACAAAATAGAACCTATTCTGCTTTTATTTGTTTCTTAATTATTAAATACTTGCATGGAAACATTTGACTGAAGTTTAAAGCTAATTTATTAATAATTAAATGTATCAATATCAGTATTTAATCCAGTTAAAAATGCCCATAGACATGCTCTGATTGAGCTAGGCCCCGCCCACTTCCTGCTCCTCAGTTTACTCCTCCTTTACTGAAAGTACTCGGTACTTTACTACAGTACATGTACTTTTACATGTGCTGACTTTAAAATCATGGCGATGTGTTTTATGATGAAGCAAACTGACGGCGAACAAAATTTTTAATAAAAAAATATTTTAATGCAGTTTTCAGACAAACATAAGAAAGAGGACAGTTTCAAGTAAATCGTGAAATAATGTAATAACATTTTTGAAGCTTAATACAAGTATTTTTGATTAAATGTACTATTGCTCTGCTATAGATACATTTATTAATAATTGTACTAATGTTCATCGTAAAAGGATTTAATTGGAGTTCATATTTAATTTAAGCTTTTTATTATTATTTCATATTGTAACGTTCAGCGCATTTAAAAACAGTTTTATTATTTTAGGATCTTTTAGTTTGCACACAGTGAAGGTTCCCTCTGACCACACCTCAGACACGACCGCCTCTCCTGTAACGGACTCTTGAAGGGCCACTTATCTTTTAGAGCCAGAGGGAGGGGAGGGGAGGGGGGGGGGGGGGGAGGAGGAGGAGGAGGTAAAAAGGCCTCTGTTCAGTATCTTGAGTCTATATGAGCTCAGCGGACACAAAAGGCTCCACAGAGCTCACGATGGACGGAGCGTACAAGTACACGAGGGTGAGCCACGTTCTGAAGGGTCGTGAGGGACGTTCTAAAGGGTCGTGAGCCACGTTCTAAAGGGTTGTGAGGGACGTTCTAAAGGGTTGTGAGGGACGTTCTAAAGGGTTGAGAGGGACGTTCTGAAGGGTCGTGAGGGACATTCTAAAGGGTTGTGAGGGACGTTCTAAAGGGTCGTGAGGGACGTTCTAAAGGGTTGTGAGGGACGTTCTGAAGGGTTGTGAGGGACGTTCTGAAGGGTCGTGAGGGACGTTCTGAAGGGTCATGAGGGACGTTCTAAAGGGTCGTGAGGGACGTTCTAAAGGGTCGTGAGGGACGTTCTGAAGGGTCGTGAGGGACGTTCTAAAGGGTCGTGAGGGACGTTCTGAAGGGGTCGTGAGGGACGTTCTGAAGGGTCGTGAGGGACGTTCTGAAGGGTCGTGAGGGACGTTCTAAAGGGTCGTGAGGGACGTTCTGAAGGGTCGTGAGGGACGTTCTGAAGGGTCGTGAGGGACGTTCTGAAGGGTCGTGAGGGACGTTCTGAAGGGTCGTGAGGGACGTTCTGAAGGGTCGTGAGGGACGTTCTGAAGGGTCGTGAGGGACGTTCTGAAGGGTCGTGAGGGACGTTCTGAAGGGTCGTGAGGGACGTTCTGAAGGGTCGTGAGGGACGTTCTGAAGGGTCGTGAGGGACGTTCTAAAGGGTCGTGAGGGACGTTCTGAAGGGGTCGTGAGGGACGTTCTGAAGGGTCGTGAGGGACGTTCTGAAGGGTCGTGAGGGACGTTCTAAAGGGTCGTGAGGGACGTTCTGAAGGGTCGTGAGGGACGTTCTGAAGGGTCGTGAGGGACGTTCTGAAGGGTCGTGAGGGACGTTCTGAAGGGTCGTGAGGGACGTTCTGAAGGGTCGTGAGGGACGTTCTGAAGGGTCGTGAGGGACGTTCTGAAGGGTCGTGAGGGACGTTCTGAAGGGTCGTGAGGGACGTTCTGAAGGGTCGTGAGGGACGTTCTGAAGGGTCGTGAGGGACGTTCTGAAGGGTCGTGAGGGACGTTCTGAAGGGTCGTGAGGGACGTTCTGAAGGGTCGTGAGGGACGTTCTAAAGGGTCGTGAGGGACGTTCTGAAGGGTCGTGAGGGACGTTCTGAAGGGTTGTTACGGTGAGGGACGTTCTAGAGGGTTGTGAGTAGGGTTGGGTACTGAAAAGGTTTTCACTACTTTACACTACGGTTTACACAACTCTGATGACTCCGTCCTGGCAGCAGCTAGCGATAGCCTACCGTTTGTATAGCTACAGTAGCTAACTAGCATCAACCTTTTAACAGAGAAAATGCCGAAAGGTAAACGGTTGGTAACAGTTAATATATTGTTCATAGTTCGAAGTTTACAAGTTTGAAGCTGTAGTTTGAAGTGTTTTGTATGTATTTATTTATATTTATAGTATACTTTAAACAGTTAATATATTGTTCAATTTGAAGATTTTTATTTTGCCTTGGCCATTAAAAAGTATCGTTTTAGCTCCGGTATCGTTATAAAAGTATCGTTTTAGCTCCGGTATCTTTATAAAAGTATCGTTTTAGCTCCGGTATCGGGAAAAACCCCAACGACATCCATCCCTAGTCGTTCTGAGGTCTTTCTGTTTGTCTGCAGGACGGGAGCGGCAAGGCGAGTCGGGTCATCCGGGTCGGAACACGCAAGAGCCAGGTACGGAACACCGGACTCACCTGGAGGGTTCTGGGCTTCTGCCGGTTTACGATTATTGTCCTTTTATTATTTTAGGGTTTAAATATGACATCAACGTAAATATCATCCAAGTTAGTTTTTTGGATAGAAAAATGGATAGAATGCCAATAAAAGAACAAATTCTTAAAGAAAAGGTAACAACCACTTTTAAAAATGAACACATAAGATGCAAATATCAGACGGCGTCTGATATTTGCATCTTATGTGTTCATTTTTAAAAGTGGTTGTTACCTTTTCTTTAACTTCAGCTGTTTTATACGATTTTATTTCCAATATCCTCATCCTACTTGCTCATAATTCTTATTCTGTAAATCTTTTAGTCCTTTGTTCTTAATCCTGCTCAGTGCTGTGTAATAATCTATACTTCTGTATTATCATGAGCCGTTACTTCTGTTGGAGATAAGCAGCTCCGCCTCCACAATGTCCTCTGAGATAAAGCTCATCGGCCCTCCTCCGCTCTGCAAACTGATTTCTTTTTAACGGTCAGTGAAGTTCTCTTCCTCCTCTTCCTCCTCTTCCTCAGTTGGCTCGCATCCAGACGGACAGCGTGGCCGACCGGCTGAAGGAGCTGTTCCCCGACGTCGCCCTGGAAATAGGTGAGGACCCTTCAGTCAGAGGACTGGGGCTCTGTGTGCACAGTATGGTTGAATGGTTTGATTATTATTATATTATGACAGTTAAAATACTTATTATATATTTATACAGTTTAATTATTTATTATATTTATACAGTTAAAATATTAATTATTATATTTATACATTTAAAATATAAACAATATCATATTTATACAGTTAAATTTGTATTTATTATTATATTTATTCAGTTAAAATATTAATTATATAATATATTTATACATTTAAAATATTAATTATATTTATGCAGTTTAAATATTATATTTATACATTTAAAATATAAATAATATATTTATACAGTTAAATTTGTATTTTATTATTATATTTATTCAGTTAAAATATTAATTATATAATATATTCATACATTTAAAATAGTAATTATATTATTATATTTATACAGTTTAAATATTAATTATTTAATATATTTATACAGTTTAAATATATATAATATTATTGTAATTATACAGTTAAAATAGTAATTATGTTATTATATTTACAGTTACAATTTTAATTATATCATATATTTAAATAGTTAAAATATTATTTATATTACATTCATACAGTTTAAATATTAATTATATTATTATATTATACAGTTAAAATATTTATTATATTATATTCATACAGTTAAAATATTCATTATTATTAATGTATATAAATGTAGAATGTAATAGACACTGTCACTGTTTTTTTATTTTTATTATTTATCCTACAGGATTTGACTTCAGCCGCGTTCTTAATCTTTTTTACTTTTAGTCCTCCCTGCTGCCGCTCTTACAAAGTCTGCAGCAGTTTGCATTCAATCGGGAAATCCTCTTAAAATAACACCTTGAACTTTGACCCTCTTGCTCATATATCTGCTGCGCAAAGGATTGTGGGTCAGAAAAGAAAGCCAGGACACAAAAGCCATGCTGGCTTTCATACTGCAAACTGTGACCAGGATGCAGAAGAACATCCTGGTACCTTTGTGTTTTAGGACTGAGTAGTCTGGTAGGATTGTGGGTGTTGACTGAGTGGGCGTGGACAAACTGCCCTTGATTGACATCTTCACCTGTTAGGGTGGAACAGGTTACACCTTTATCACTATTGGTCCATAACAGTTGATGCTTTATTCCCCCTCCTCCGCCCAAAAGACCTGAGCTACCAACAGCTACCCACAATACCAATAATATACCAATACTCTACCCACAATACCAATAATATATCAATAATATACCAACAATACCAATAATATATCAATAATCTACCCACAATACCAATAATATATCAATAATATACCAACAATACCAATAATATACCAATACTCTACCCACAATACCAATAATATATCAATAATATACCAACAATACCAATAATATACCAATACTCTACCCACAATACCAATAATATACCAACTATACCAATAATATACCAACTATACCAATAATATACCAATAATCTACCAACAATCTACCCACAATACCAATAATATACCCACAATACCAATAATATACCAACAATATACCAACAATATACCAATAATATACCAATACTATACCCACAATACCAATAATATACCCACAATACCAATAATATACCAACAATATACCAACAATATACCAATAATATACCAATACTATACCCACAATACCAATAATCTACCAACAATACCAATAATATACAAAAGCTCTACCCACAATACCAATAATATACCAATAATAGACCAATAAGCTACCAACACTCAACCCACAATACCAATAATATACCAATAATATACCAATAATAGACCAATAAGCTACCAACACTCAACCCACAATACCAATAATATACCAACAATACCAATAATCTAGCAAAACTCTACCCACAATACCAGCAATCTACCAATAGTACCAACAATCTACCCACAATACCAATAACATACCAATAATCTACAACAATCTGGTAGCAATTGGTAGCAGACTGATGGTAGAAAGAGCCAAAGCGTTTTTAAAAGGCTTCAGGTGGATCAGCAGTAAAACCGTTAAACTCCATCTTGAAGCTCTCGCATCCTGTTGTCTGCTGTCTCTGCCGCTGCCGCTTCATCGTATCATTACATGTTTGTTCTCTCCTTCAGTCGCCATGTCGACCATCGGGGACAAAATCCTGGACACGGCTCTATCAAAGGTGAGAATCCTCATGATGCGAACGTCTTATTCTCAATGTGACGGACAAATGTATAGAATAAAACCGCTAATTATTCTTTCTTTCTTTCTTTCTTCGTCTGAACGCAGATTGGAGAGAAGAGTTTGTTCACCAAAGAGTTGGAGACGGCTCTGGAGAGGAAGGAGTGAGTGCTGACGGCTGGTCTGAGTCGCTAGTCAGGACGGCAGCGTCGCAGCTGCCGAAAATACTCAGTGTGAACTTAACCCTCGTGCCCCAGCTTTAAGTCTGTACAGAAGCTCGTAGCCCAAATACACTGTGGACCAAAGTGTCCCCTTTGAAACCCTTTAAAACCCTTTAAACCCTTTTGAAACCATTTTAAAACACATTAAAACCTTTATAACCTTTAAAACCTATTGAAACCCTTTAAAACCCCTTAAAACCCTTTGAAATCCATTAAAACCTTTGATCCCACAGACATTACACTTCAGGTTTTCGAGCCTCTGATTCTAAATTGTACTTTCCACTAGAAAAAAATAAAGGTATTTATGATCAGCACTGATGTTCACACAACTATCACACAGTCAAGTAGTAGTAGTTAAGAAGTAGTAGTAGTTAAGAAGTTGGAGTAGTAATAGTTAAGTAGTAGTAGTTAAGTAGTAGTAGTAATAGTAGTGTAGTAGTAGTTAAGTAGTAATAGTAGTAGTAGTTAAGTAGTAGTAATAGTAGTAGTAGTTAAGTAGTAGTAATAGTAGTAGTAGTTAAGTAGTAGTAGTAATAGTAGTTAAGTAGTAGTAATAGTAGTTAAGTAGTAGTAATAGTAATGTAGTAGTAGTAGTAGTTAAGAAGTAGTAATAGTAGTGTAGTAGTAGTTAAGTAGTAATAGTAGTAGTAGTTAAGTAGTAATAGTAGTAGTAGTTAAGTAGTAGTAATAGTAGTAGTTAAGTAGTAGTAATAGTAGTAGTAATAATAGTTAAGAAGCAGTTTAGAAGTAGTTGAGCACTACTTAGCAGGTGTTCATGATCAGGAATTAATGGACATCCTGCAGCCAATCAGAATCGAGTATTCCACCGGACCATGATACAAAAGATTATACTCTGTGAAAGTGGAAAGTAATATTAATATAAATGACAGTTTTTAATGCTGATATATCTTCTCCCTCTGAGGACTTCAGAGCAGCTTTTAAAGTATTTCTATGGCAGAAAAGTCACTTTGAAGAACGTTGAATGAAAGGCGGCTCTCAGCCGCTCCTTTCATCTCCATCCTCTGGTCCCGGCGCCTCGGGTTGTGAACGCCTCATAACTCGACCTCCATAACGACCTCTCTCCCACAGGGTGGACCTGGTCGTCCACTCCCTGAAGGACCTGCCCACCACGCTGCCGGCGGGCTTCACCATCGGGGCCGTGCTGAAGTAGGTGTCCTCTCGCGTCTAAGAGTCAGATACCTCGTAAAGTCCATTATAGTATTTAACATGAGTTTATTAATCCTGAAGAAGATTCTCGTGTTTCATTGAAGATTACAACGAAAGAACAGCAAAAATAAACAATTTAATACAAATATAAACATATATGAACAATAGAACAATAATTATTAAGTGTAAAATAAATAATATTGTCACAATAGCAATAAGAGGTCAATAAATGAACAATAGTACAAAATATATAAGAAGTGATTCTGACACCAGAAACTAATGGAAACAGACATATTGATAAATACTATACAGTTATATTTCATAAGTATTTAAGATGAAATAGAAGTTTAATAAGTTCAAGTTAAAATCAAATTTTACAACCTAAGAATAACAAAAGTACAAATATAAACATTTAGAGTGTTAAGAGTATGAGAAGTAACACTGACACATCAACTAAAATACATAAAGTGAATTACAACAACATACGATTA
>JBAMJR010000305.1:5000-95000 GCA_038501785.1 Myoxocephalus aenaeus | reverse complement strand
TTTTAACTTGTGCAACTAGTAACTAAACTAAACCTGATGGTGAACGGACAGTTGTGACCCGCAGATGGCACAAAAAAGAAAGTTGCAAGGTGTCGCCAAAGTCAGTGGGATGCATCCTCTTGGGACCACGAATGTCCGTACAAAATGCCAACCAATTACATATTTGTTAAGAAATCTCGGTTCTGAATCGAAGTAGCGGATCAACCAATGAAGTAATGGCCAAAGATTATTTTTCTTCTTCTTTGTTTATTGTTCAACCAAACAACCTCATGATAAATGGTTCAAGAGCTCGCCCGTTGCTAAGTAGATCTCGTGAGATCGTACAAAGCTGACCGCAGTCGCGTTGGTCCTCACCACAGCTGGTCCTCGTCACGCCCCCCTCATCCACTCGAACTGCAGCCTGCCGTACGCAGTCTTCCCCCTGGGATTCAAAGGGAAGAAGGTCTGTTGGGCGTTCAAAGGGATCACGTGGTGGAAGTGGGAGGACGGGCGCTCTAGGGTGTCCGTCATCGAAATCCTGTGCACCACCCTCTGGTGTGCCGCTGCCTCGCCGGGCCACAGTGATGGAACGATCGTCGCGAGTGTTCTGGCTTCGGAAGACTCAACGGGAAGCTCTCTAGTGGCCGGTGGAGAACCGAAACCTTGAAGAGGATTGTGCAGGTTCAGCTGTCTAGTGGTCGGTGTAGAAGAGAAACCTTGAAGAGGATTGTGCAGGTTCAGCTGTCTAGTGGTCGGTGTAGAAGAGAAACCTTGGAGAGGATTGTGCAGGTTCAGCTCTCTAGCAGTCGGTGGAGAACAGAAACCTTGGAGAGGATTGTGCAGGTTCTTCCTCCACTCGGACTTCAGCTCAGCAGAAACAGACCGAACGGAGGAGGGCGGAGAAGCAAGAGGACGCTCGGTCACGGTGAAGGTGTTTCTGAGATGAGGCAAGTTCTTGTTGCCAGCTTTGAACTTCCTGTAGAGCTTCAAGACTCTTTGATCGAGGGGTACCTGCGTTTGGTTTTCGATGTTGTTATATTTGGTGGAAGAGAGGAGGAACCTTTTATACCTGATTGGCGAGATCTCAGGAGGTCCAAGGTCTGGTTGGGGTTGAGGATCTTCTGGGGTTGGAGAGGGAGGTCCAAGGTCTGGTTGATGATATTCTGGGGTTAGAGAAGGATGAGGCCCAAGGTCTGGTTGAGGGTCTTCTGGGTTTAGAGAAGGATGAGGCCCAAGGTCTGGTTGAGGGTCTTCTGGGTTTAGAGAAGGATGAGGCCCAAGGTCTGGTTGAGGGTCTTCTGGGGTTAGAGAAGGATGAGGCCCAAGGTCTGGTTGAGGGTCTTCTGGGGTTAGAGAAGGATGGGGCCCAAGGTCTGGTTGAGGATCTTCTGGGGTTAGAGAAGGATGAGGCCCAAGGTCTAGTTGAGGTTGAGAATTGACAGGGGTTGGAGAAGGAGGCTTCGGGGGATGAGGAGTCATGTTTTGGGGCTCTCTAGGTGATCCGTATGAGGTTATCCTGGGTTCTGTGAGTATGGAAAGGTACATGTAAGACAAAGAACAATTTCAATACGATAAGAACCGATGGGCCTCAGGCAAGAACATTTTGGAGAATGTCTTTCATAGACATCCCATCACCTTTTACTCCCTTTAGAAAACCTCTAATTTTACTGTCCTGGTTCTGGTTCTGCCCTTCCCTCCTTGTTTACTGATGTAGGCCATGTCGAGGAACTGGATGAAAGTTCCTCTATGTAACTTCAGGTTGTCCTAAACCACTTCCGACTGAAGAACAGAATTGTTCTTCAGTAAATCACATGTGGTTCTTGCTTGAGGCCCAATGTCTTCATAATGTCTTCATAATGTCATCATAATGTCTTCATAATGTCATCATAATGTCTTCATAATGTCTTCATGAACAGAGAGAGCTCTATGTGGTCTTGGAGACAGTCACCTTGCTTTGAGAGGACGTCTTCTGCAGACACCGCAGGACTTTCCACCGGAGACGCTGAAGTCGTCACAGAGATAAAAAAGGTTCCAAGATGAATAAAGAAATAAATAAAGATATCTATCTCTAATGTCGGCGTCTCATTTGCTCGTACCGTTGGTTATGAAGGTGGATGTTTTCTGGTCATCCAGATGTTGGAGTGGAGGTTCTTCCCTCTGCTCTCTACGTTGTTTGTTTTCTTTTTGAGGAGAGGAGATTTGGCTAAAAAATAATGAATTGAAAAGTGTACAGAAATACACAGTTATTGTGTGGACTTGCATAAGAAGTTTCTGAATGATTGAGAACCATCGGAGACGCATCACTCACACAAACTTCACAGGCTTTCTTGGAGCAGAGCTGACTTCTTGCCTCTGAGGCTCCACGTCCATCCGTCCGTGATCAGAGGTTTTCTGCTGGCTGATCTTCGTCTGGACGACGTAGGACTCCTTCAGGAGGACAATCCTCTGCCTTCTCTCCACCTTCGCTTTCTCCTCCTCCTCTTCGCTTTCTTTCTTCCTCGCCTTTACATCACCCGTCTGTTCTTCACCTTCCTTCTTCTTCTCATCTCCTGCCCCCGGAGCCTCCTGATCGTTCGTCGGGTCTTCGTCCGAACGCTCCGTCTGAGGAAGACGCTTCGTCTTCTTCCCCCAGCCGCGGATCACAGAGTTGGGGATGTAGCCGTCTGGAGCGATGGGCCATCTCTCCGTGTTCACATCAACGGTTTGAGACATGCGTGATGTTTATTTATTATAAATCATCATCAGCTCGAGCTCCAGACTCCTTCACCCGGCATCTAGATTTAAGAGCAGGTTACAAAGAGGAGAGAAGAGTTTGATATTTTTGGATATTTTTGGAAATTACATTTGCCGTCTTGTCCGAGAGTTAGATGAGAAAGCTATGCAGCCAGCAGATAGTTAGCTTAGCTTAGCATTGTTTTGTGGATGTTTAGAAGCCTTGAATTCAGCGTTTTGTCCATTGCATCTTGTTTTTTTTGCAACCAGTGAACAGGAAGTGACCATATCTGGACTGAGGAGGACGGACGTAGAGACACCGTATACGTTTCTGGTGTCGACCTGTCAATCACCTTGTAGCCCCTCCCCTAAAGCATCGCCTGCTTTATGGTTGTTCGACTCAAATTTTTGGGAGTTTTTTGGGCCTTCATAGGAAAACGCACAATCAATGAGGAATAACTTTGTTGCAAGATATCATAACCGTTGTTATGAGGATACGTTGTTGTGTTACTTTGTGTCTCTTTTCCCATTTAAATTGATGGTAAAATAGTATTTTTGGGCTCCATGGAATCACATGACGGATCTGGACGTTGTAATTCCACCGTTTGGCCACAATATACAATTCTCTGGGCCCGTTGGCCGAAACACAACCTGGAGATTTATGACGATGATTTATGGTTTTAATCTACTTTAATCCAGTTACAAACATTAAACATACGCTATATTCCCGGGGTTGTAGAATAAATAAATAATTATCAATTATATAATAATAATAATAATAATAATAATAATAGCAAGGATTCAGCAGTTCATATCATTATAAAATGTACACATATGAAACATTTAAGGCTTTGGGGGATTGTAGAATAGTTTGTACTGTTACATTTCATTCATAAATGCTTTAAATGACGAGATCTTTTAATCAACACTTTCTTTACAATGTTCCAGAACAAGTGTGTTTCACCATCACGTCCATTGAAAGAGAAATAAGCATCAAAGTCATTTTGTATTCTTCACAGATAATATCTTTGACCCAAAACATTTAATTACTTAAAGTCAGTAACTCACCAGGAGGACTTCCTCTTCCTGCAGGTTTCTGGCCACGGTCCAGCCTGTGATCCGTTTCTATAATTCAAATTTAAACGTTTAAATTTGAATTTTAACAACAAATCTGCAGAATGGAACTCACAGCAGAATTCCCAATCACAGAGAGTGTAACACGGGGAGATGAGAAGGAAACCAGTTAAAGTAAACATGATGATGAGCTGCAAATCAGAATCAGAATCAGAAACCGTTTATTTGCCAGGAATGTTTAAACAAACCAGGAATTTTTCTAGGCAGAAGGTGCAGACATGAGACATGAGACGTTAGACGAGACAAACAACGACAACAATCAACGACAACAACAGTGCAATGGGTATTAAATTAAGTATAAGATAAAGTGCTCAGACAAACAGATAACGTTAATGTGAGTGTACGTTAAAGTGACGTGTGTTTAAGTTAAAGTGTATGTTAAAGTGACGAGTGTTTCAATATGAAGTGTGCAGAGGAGTGACCGGTAAGAAGAAAGAAAGAAGAAAGGAAAATAGTCCTGGGGTGACAGAGTCAGTCAGTGGGGGACCCGAGTTCTGTTGATGAGGCCGACGGGGCTACAAGTGGTCTACAGGTAGCCCGACCACATGTGGTCTACCTGTAGACCACATGTGGTCTACATGTGGTCGGGCTACCTGTAGACCACTTGTGGTCATGAGAGAGAATGCAGCTTTAACATATGAAGCATAGACTTCTATACAACCAGAGGAGTCGCCCCCTGGTGGTCAGGAGAGAGAATGCAGCTTTAACACATGAAGCATAGACTTCTATACAACCAGAGGAGTCACCCCCTGGTGGTCAGGAGAGAGAATGCAGCTTTAACACATGAAGCATAGACTTCTATACAACCAGAGGAGTCACCCCCTGGTGGTCAGGAGAGAGAATGCAGCTTTAACACATGACGCATAGACTTCTATACAACCAGAGGAGTCGGCCCCTGGTGGTCAGGAGAGAGAATGCAGCTTTAACACATGAAGCATAGACCATATACTCATGTTCACAATGTTTACTGAGAACTGAAGGCAACACTTCTCTCTTTCTACATTTGTACTGTCAAGTTTCAACTAATATCTTGCTGATTAAATTGACATATAATTTGTAGTAAAAGGCCCACAGCTCTCGAGTAAATGTCTAATTTGTTTCTGGCAATTTAAAGTACAATGTGGAGATATTTTTTAATGGAGGTCATCTGCACCGAGCCGCTTGTCGATGCGATTCCCGACCACAGTGTTTCCAAAGCGACGCTCTGTTGGTGGAGGCGACCTCCATCAGCGGGATCAGAGGAATTCATAAACTCTCACATCTGAGGCGGCAAACGCTGCGTGAAAAATATAATCAACCGTACAAGTGATTAATAAACAAATGGTAATTTTGTCAGTGACATATTGCTTTCATGCACTGATATATATATATATGTATATATATATATATATATATATATATTTTATTTTTTTAATATATATATATATGTATATATATATATATATATATACATATATATATATATATATATATATATACATATATATATATATTTATATATATATATATGTAAATATATATATATATATGAAAAATATACATATTTATCTGCAGTTAAATCTCTCTATGTTGTTCTGACTGAAACAACCTTCTGTAATCTCTCTGTCTTTAACTGCTTCGCCCCAAAAGATGAAAGTTAGCTTTTCATTTTCTGAAGCATTATTAAGATTTTAAATTGGTTTCTGTCAAACAAAGAAATAAACTAAACAGATGTTCGCCAGTAAACAAAAACACGTTTTATTGGAGTTGTTTACAGTTTTAAGGGATAAATAGAGACGTTGCTCCTCTGGTTTTATGACATCACTTTTATTGAAATCAGAACAAAACAAATGAACACGTTTCACCTGCTTTCCATTGAATATTTACAATATGAAAAAATATTGGAGCTGTTTGAAAAGAACAACTTTTCTTCTTCAACAACATGAAGATGTGAAGAAGCGACCAGACGTCAACGAGTTAAATAAGATAAATAAAGAGGAGCGGGACAACATGGCTTCTTTATCCATAATAAATACGACTGCATTTCTTTGTGATAAACATTAGAAACTATTTTCCGTCGTTGCCTCTGAGGGAAATGACTTCCCTTTGAAATATGTTTTGGGCTTTTATTGTGAAAGGGAACTGAAGAAGTACCGGCACACGCTTACATTTCCTGTTTTAATAAACACAAAGTACTTAGTTTGCGTTCTTGTTGTGCAATGCATGATGGGACATATTGCTCAGTTAGTGACCATCGTGACCATGAAGTTCAAAACTTCTTCTTCTTCTTCTTCTTCTTCTTCTTCTTCTTCTTCCACTTTATTTCCACTCACAACAACAACAACAGCAGTCACTCAGCCAACACAGCTGCACACGCACACGCACACGCACACGCACACGCATGTCTTCAATGCACCTGAGATAACGAGCAGAAACTCTTTGCATGCTGTTCATATTCCTGACATCTGGAAGAAAAGTTTATAAATAAAAATGCTTCTTTACAGAGTGATTGTTTACAGAGTGATTGTTTACAGAGTGATTGTTTACATCTCCTCTGAACAACATCTAAACAAACACACAACGTGCTGAGAGTCGAGGATCTGCGTGATTGTGTTGTTTTCCTGTTCACACGAAACAACATCAAGGGAGGAAGACGAGTGAACGCTGACGACGAGCAGGTGTGTTAGGAAGTGTGTGAGGAAGTGTGTGAGGAAGTGTGTGAGCAGGTGTGTGAGGAAGTGTGTGAGCAGGTGTGTGAGGAAGTGTGTGAGCAGGTGTGTGAGGAAGTGTGTGAGCAGGTGTGTGAGGAAGTGTGTGAGCAGGTGTGTGAGGAAGTGTGTGAGGAAGTGTGTGAGCAGGTGTGTGAGGAAGTGTGTGAGGAAGTGTGTGAGCAGGTGTGTGAGCAGGTGTGTGAGGAAGTGTGTGAGGAAGTGTGTGAGCAGGTGTGTGAGCAGGTGTGTGAGGAAGTGTGTGAGCAGGTGTGTGAGGAAGTGTGTGAGCAGGTGTGTGAGGAAGTGTGTGAGGAAGTGTGTGAGCAGGTGTGTGAGGAAGTGTGTGAGGAAGTGTGTGAGCAGGTGTGTGAGGAAGTGTGTGAGGAAGTGTGTGAGCAGGTGTGTGAGGAAGTGTGTGAGGAAGTGTGTGAGCAGGTGTGTGAGGAAGTGTGTGAGGAGGTGTGTGAGGAAGTGTGTGAGGAAGTGTGTGAGCAGGTGTGTGAGGAAGTGTGTGAGGAGGTGTGTGAGGAAGTGTGTGAGGAAGTGTGTGAGGAAGTGTGTGAGCAGGTGTGTGAGGAAGTGTGTGAGCAGGTGTGTGAGGAAGTGTGTGAGCAGGTGTGTGAGGAAGTGTGTGAGGATGTGTGTGAGGAAGTGTGTGAGGAAGTGTGTGAGCAGGTGTGTGAGGAAGTGTGTGAGGAGGTGTGTGAGGAAGTGTGTGAGGAAGTGTGTGAGCAGGTGTGTGAGGAAGTGTGTGAGCAGGTGTGTGAGGAAGTGTGTGAGGATGTGTGTGAGGAAGTGTGTGAGGAAGTGTGTGAGCAGGTGTGTGAGGAAGTGTGTGAGGAGGTGTGTGAGGAGGTGTGTGAGGAAGTGTGTGAGCAGGTGTGTGAGGAAGTGTGTGAGGAGGTGTGTGAGGAAGTGTGTGAGGAAGTGTGTGAGCAGGTGTGTGAGGAAGTGTGTGAGGAGGTGTGTGAGGAAGTGTGTGAGGAAGTGTGTGAGGAGGTGTGTGAGGAAGTGTGTGAGGAAGTGTGTGAGGAAGTGTGTGAGGATGTGTGTGAGCAGGTGTGTGAGGAAGTGTGTGAGGAAGTGTGTGAGGAAGTGTGTGAGGAGGTGTGTGAGGAGGTGTGTGAGGAAGTGTGTGAGGAGGTGTGTGAGGAAGTGTGTGAGGAAGTGTGTGAGGAGGTGTGTGAGGAAGTGTGTGAGGAAGTGTGTGAGGAAGTGTGTGAGGATGTGTGTGAGCAGGTGTGTGAGGAAGTGTGTGAGGAAGTGTGTGAGGAAGTGTGTGAGGAGGTGTGTGAGGAAGTGTGTGAGGAAGTGTGTGAGGAGGTGTGTGAGGAAGTGTGTGAGGAAGTGTGTGAGGAAGTGTGTGAGGATGTGTGTGAGCAGGTGTGTGAGGAAGTGTGTGAGGAAGTGTGTGAGGAAGTGTGTGAGGAGGTGTGTGAGGAGGTGTGTGAGGATGTGTGTGAGGAAGTGTGTGAGGAAGTGTGTGAGCAGGTGTGTGAGGAAGTGTGTGAGGAGGTGTGTGAGGAAGTGTGTGAGGAAGTGTGTGAGCAGGTGTGTGAGGAAGTGTGTGAGCAGGTGTGTGAGGAAGTGTGTGAGGATGTGTGTGAGGAAGTGTGTGAGGAAGTGTGTGAGCAGGTGTGTGAGGAAGTGTGTGAGGAGGTGTGTGAGGAGGTGTGTGAGGATGTGTGTGAGGAAGTGTGTGAGGAAGTGTGTGAGCAGGTGTGTGAGGAAGTGTGTGAGGAGGTGTGTGAGGAAGTGTGTGAGGAAGTGTGTGAGGAGGTGTGTGAGGAAGTGTGTGAGGAAGTGTGTGAGGAAGTGTGTGAGGATGTGTGTGAGCAGGTGTGTGAGGAAGTGTGTGAGGAAGTGTGTGAGGAAGTGTGTGAGGATGTGTGTGAGGATGTGTGTGAGGATGTGTGTGAGCAGGTGTGTGAGGAAGTGTGTGAGGAAGTGTGTGAGGAGGTGTGTGAGGAAGTGTGTGAGCAGGTGTGTGAGGAAGTGTGTGAGCAGGTGTGTGAGGAAGTGTGTGAGGAAGTGTGTGAGGAAGTGTGTGAGGAAGTGTGTGAGGAAGTGTGTGAGGAGGTGTGTGAGGAAGTGTGTGAGGAAGTGTGTGAGGAAGTGTGTGAGGAGGTGTGTGAGGAAGTGTGTGAGGAAGTGTGTGAGGAAGTGTGTGAGGAGGTGTGTGAGGAAGTGTGTGAGGAAGTGTGTGAGGAAGTGTGTGAGCAGGTGTGTGAGGAAGTGTGTGAGCAGGTGTGTGAGGAAGTGTGTGAGGAAGTGTGTGAGGAGGTGTGTGAGGAAGTGTGTGAGGAAGTGTGTGAGGAAGTGTGTGAGGAAGTGTGTGAGGAAGTGTGTGAGGAAGTGTGTGAGGAGGTGTGTGAGGAAGTGTGTGAGGATGTGTGTGAGGAAGTGTGTGAGCAGGTGTGTGAGGAAGTGTGTGAGGAAGTGTGTGAGGATGTGTGTGAGGAAGTGTGTGAGGAAGTGTGTGAGGAAGTGTGTGAGGATGTGTGTGAGGAAGTGTGTGAGCAGGTGTGTGAGGAAGTGTGTGAGGAAGTGTGTGAGGAAGTGTGTGAGCAGGTGTGTGAGGAAGTGTGTGAGGATGTGTGTGAGGAAGTGTGTGAGGAAGTGTGTGAGCAGGTGTGTGAGGAAGTGTGTGAGGAAGTGTGTGAGGATGTGTGTGAGGAAGTGTGTGAGGAAGTGTGTGAGGAAGTGTGTGAGGAAGTGTGTGAGGAGGTGTGTGAGGAAGTGTGTGAGGAAGTGTGTGAGGAGGTGTGTGAGGAAGTGTGTGAGGAAGTGTGTGAGGAAGTGTGTGAGGATGTGTGTGAGCAGGTGTGTGAGGAAGTGTGTGAGGAAGTGTGTGAGGAAGTGTGTGAGGAGGTGTGTGAGGAAGTGTGTGAGGAAGTGTGTGAGGAAGTGTGTGAGGAGGTGTGTGAGGAAGTGTGTGAGGAAGTGTGTGAGGAAGTGTGTGAGGAGGTGTGTGAGGAAGTGTGTGAGGAAGTGTGTGAGGAAGTGTGTGAGCAGGTGTGTGAGGAAGTGTGTGAGCAGGTGTGTGAGGAAGTGTGTGAGGAAGTGTGTGAGGAGGTGTGTGAGGAAGTGTGTGAGGAAGTGTGTGAGGAAGTGTGTGAGGAAGTGTGTGAGGAAGTGTGTGAGGAAGTGTGTGAGGATGTGTGTGAGGATGTGTGTGAGGAAGTGTGTGAGGAAGTGTGTGAGCAGGTGTGTGAGGAAGTGTGTGAGGAGGTGTGTGAGGAAGTGTGTGAGGAAGTGTGTGAGCAGGTGTGTGAGGAAGTGTGTGAGCAGGTGTGTGAGGAAGTGTGTGAGGAAGTGTGTGAGGAGGTGTGTGAGGAAGTGTGTGAGGAAGTGTGTGAGGAAGTGTGTGAGGAAGTGTGTGAGGAAGTGTGTGAGGAAGTGTGTGAGGATGTGTGTGAGGATGTGTGTGAGGAAGTGTGTGAGGAAGTGTGTGAGCAGGTGTGTGAGGAAGTGTGTGAGGAAGTGTGTGAGGATGTGTGTGAGGATGTGTGTGAGGAAGTGTGTGAGGAAGTGTGTGAGCAGGTGTGTGAGGAAGTGTGTGAGGAAGTGTGTGAGGAAGTGTGTGAGCAGGTGTGTGAGGAAGTGTGTGAGGATGTGTGTGAGGAAGTGTGTGAGGAAGTGTGTGAGCAGGTGTGTGAGGAAGTGTGTGAGGAAGTGTGTGAGGATGTGTGTGAGGAAGTGTGTGAGGAAGTGTGTGAGGAAGTGTGTGAGGAAGTGTGTGAGCAGGTGTGTGAGGAAGTGTGTGAGCAGGTGTGTGAGGAAGTGTGTGAGGATGTGTGTGAGGAAGTGTGTGAGGAAGTGTGTGAGGAAGTGTGTGAGGAAGTGTGTGAGCAGGTTAGGATGCGATAAAACATCAGCTTTACAAGGCGAATGCTAAATAATCTTACAAAATAACTCAGGCGGGCGCAAAAACCTTTTTAGCGTAAAAACGTTGGATTTTTGTCGCCAAGCTTTCATTAAATTGTCAAAGTGAATTTTTACGCAAACTTTAAAAAAATGAATTTTGCGCGTTTCAAATAACAAAAAAAAACCTGTGCAAACGAGGAGGTTTTTATAGATCCTTTAAAGTGAGCGGAAAACACCAGAGTGGGAATACGGGTCACGTGACCCGGCGGTGTTTCCACTCAGCGACGCCCAAAACCAACGCCTCCGTCCTCCTCGCCGAGATAAAATACCGACAGGTCACCGACCAGGAAGCTGCTCCAGAGCCCGGCTGGAGAGAGGGTCCAGTGTTTGGGGGCTGGAGTCATTCCTGCAGGAGCGTCCCCCTCCAGTCGAAGGAGTGGTTTGGTCCGTGGGTGAGCGGCAGGATGGGCGGGTCCACGAGCTGCCAGACCCCCGAGTCCCCCTGCTGCTCGCAGGAGCAGAAGCCCAGGTAGGGGATCTGAGGACCGAGAGGAGGAACCGGGATTAGTTTAGGGGGAAGTGGGCTGTATAGAAGAGGGCTGTATAGAAGAAGGAGGATAAGTCAGAAGGACTGAGGAGGGAACCGACCTTTCGGACCACTTGGATGAAGTCCTTGGCGCTCTGAGGGCCGCGGCCCTGCAGCTGCCGGGTGCAGGCCTCTAGGGAGGAGGCGTGGGCCACGATCAGCACGTTGCCTCCTACGGAGAGGAGAGGAGGCGAGGAGAGGAGGCGAGGAGAGGAGACGAGGAGAAAAGACGAGGAGAAAAGACAAGGAGGAAGCAGCATCAGCATGTGGAACACTCGAGTAAAAAAAAACTCATCCAGGTGCTCAATGAGACATTCAATGAGACGCTCTAGGAAACGCTCCAGGAGACGTTCAATGAGACGCTCCAGGAGACGTTCAATGAGACGCTCCAGGAGACGCTCTAGGAAACGCTCCAGGAGACGCTCCAGGAGACGTTCAATGAGACGTTCAATGAGACGCTCTAGTAAACGCTCCAGGAGACGTTCAATGAGACGCTCTAGGAAACGCTCTAGGAGACGTTCAATGAGACACTCCAGGAAACGCTCCAGGAGACGTTCAATGAGACGTTCAATGAGACGCTCTAGGAAACGCTCCAGGAGACGTTCAATGAGACGCTCTAGGAAACGCTCCAGGAGACGTTCAATGAGACGCTCTAGGAAACGCTCCAGGAGACGTTCAATGAGACGCTCTAGGAGACGCTCTAGGAGACGTTCAATGAGACACTCCAGGAAACGCTCCAGGAGACGTTCAATGAGACGCTCTAGGAAACGCTCCAGGAGACGTTTAATGAGACGTTCAATGAGACACTCTAGGAAACGCTCCAGGAGACGTTCAATGAGACGCTCTAGGAAACGCTCCAGGAGACGTTCAATGAGACGCTCTAGGAAACGCTCTAGGAGACGTTCAATGAGACGCTCTAGGAGACACTCCAGGAGACGTTCAATGAGACGCTCCAGGAGACGCTCTAGGAGACACTCCAGGAGACGTTCAATGAGACGCTCCAGGAGACGGTCTAGGAGACGCTCTAGGAAACGTTCAATGAGACGCTCTAGGAGACGTTCAATGAGACGCTCCAGGAGACGCTCTAGGAGACGCTCTAGGAGACACTCCAGGAGACGTTCAATGAGACGCTCCAGGAGACGCTCCAGGAGACGCTCTAGGAGACACTCCAGGAGAAGTTCAATGAGACGCTCCAGGAGACGCTCTAGGAAACGTTCAATGAGACGCTCTAGGAGACACTCCAGGAGACGTTCAATGAGACGCTCCAGGAGACGCTCTAGGAGACACTCCAGGAGACGTTCAATGACACGCTCCAGGAGACGCTCCAGGAGACGCTCTAGGAGACGCTCTAGGAAACGTTCAATGAGACGCTCCAGGAGACGCTCTAGGAGACGTTCAATGAGACGCTCCAGGAGACGCTCCAGGAGACGCTCAATGAGACGCTCTAGGAAACGCTCTAGGAGACGCTCCAGGAGACGTTCAATGAGACGCTCTAGGAAACGCTCTAGGAGACGCTCCAGGAGACGTTCAATGAGACGCTCTAGGAAACGCTCTAGGAGACGTTCAATGAGACGCTCTAGGAAACGCTCTAGGAGACGTTCCATGAGACGCTCCATTAGACGCTCCATTAGACGTTCCATTAGACGTTCCATTAGACGCTCCATTAGACGCTCCATTAGACGCTCCATTAGACGTTCCATTAGACGTTCCATTAGACGCTCCATTAGACGCTCCATTAGACGTTCCAGGAGACGCTCCATTAGACGTTCCATTAGACGCTCCATTAGACGCTCTAGGAAACGCTCTAGGAGACGCTCCATGAGACGTTCCATGAGGCGTTCAATGAGGCGTTCAATGAGACGTTCCATTAGACGTTCCAGGAGACGCTCTAGGAGACGCTCCATTAGACGTTCCATTAGACGCTCCATTAGACGTTCCATTAGACGTTCCATTAGACACTCCATTAGACACTCTAGGAAACACTCTAGGAGACGCTCTAGGAGACGCTCCATGAGGCGCTCCATGAGGCGTTCAATGAGACGTTGCATTAAACGTTCCAGGAGGCGTTCAATGAGATGTTCCATTAGACGCTCCATTAGACGCTCTAGGAGCTCCGGGCTCCGCTGTGGTCCCTCACCAGCGTTCCTGCAGTCCGACAGGATGTCTCGGGTCACTTGGGCGCTCCGGCTCATGTATTTCTCGTAGGACTCCGACACGCTGAGCTGGCTGACGGGGACCAGAGGTCTGAGGAGAGAGAGACCTTTAAAATACTGCGTGTTTTATTCAGAACTATGACACTTAGAGGCTTTGTTTTCTGTGAAAAAGATGTAACGCTCTGAGAGCTCACATCCAGCCGGTCTCCATCAAGACCTCCAAAGCTCTCGGGATGTAAAACCTTTGCAGACACATTCACGTCGCTCACGTTAAACGTAACTAACATGTCTAAGGTGTGCGTTGCTGTAACTAAGGTGTGTTGTGTTGTGTTTGTGTGCTGTGTGTTGTTCACCTGTAGGCGGCGTCCACGCTGAGGTGCGCTGCAGCCAGGTCGGTGGCGGGGATCCAGGAGGGCAGCGCGTTCCCAGAAACCCACTTGGTCCACTCGAAAAGCCCCGGCTCCACCCGCACCTTCAGCCTGCCGTCCTGCTGCAGACCTGTAGCGACGCAGAGCATCAGAGGTCTCTTTGCTTGATTAGACAGGTTTTCATATCTTTTTCCAAATTTCTTTCATATTTTCTTCATTTTTTTCTTCATATTTCGTTCATATATATTTCATATATATTTCATATATCTTTTGATATTTTCTTCATATTCATGTATTCTTTTAAAAATAATTCCTTCCCAAAAAATATTTTTTCATATTGTTTTCATATTTTCTTCATTTTTTTCATATTCTTTTAATTTTTCCTTATTTTTTCATTTACTTTCATATTTTCTTCATATTTCTTTTTTTTCATATTCTTTTCATTTTCATATTTCCCCCCCACAAATTTAAATGTCTTTAAATAGCATGTAGCTCATGTCTTGAGCATAGTGTTGGATCTCCGTTACGTGTAATCGTAACTTTCTTTCAGTGAACTTGTAGCTGCCAGAGGACAACATGCAGCCTCCCAGTCCGTCTGCCTGCCAACAGATCTCCACCGCAGGCCACAGCACATCATCCCCACCATATAATAAAACATTTGGTTTTAGACATTTATGTATGTATCTACCATTGTATTCATATATTCCACTGCTTTTGTGAACCTAAGACCTTTGGTAAAACAATTCCCATCACAAAACAGTTCGTCCATATGAGTAAAGTTATGTTTTCACAAGAGATATGAAGAATTTCCAAAATCGAGATTCAATTTTTCAGCTTTAGGGCCAAATTATCACCTTACACTTGTGACTTATGACAATGGTGCCTCATTATATAGAGAGCTGAGATTGTTCTGCAAGGTTTGATGTAAAACACATGAGTATATATCATATGCAAGTGCCTTTAAAAAGTTGAATTTAAGAAATTATGTGAAATCGAGAAAATTACCCCCGACTCCAGAGAGTTAAGTGAACAGCATGTGGTGAGTGAACTGCTGGTTGTGTTACAGTTTTTACATCTGCAGTCGTATTTAATCTGCCCGCGTCGAGCCGGGGTTTGTCCCGCTACCCGGGAGTTAGCTGCTGCAGCTAACGCTGACAACACTTTTTATTTTTCTGCTGAATTTTCAGTGTTGTTTACTTGAGCTCAAACAGTGCAGCCGGCAGCAGCAGCTGCTACTCGTGCCGCGGCGCCTCTCATCGGACACGGTGTCACCCCGCTTGGTTCTCCGCCGGAGAGGTTATCACCAGAGAGGCTAGCACCGGCCCAGCTAGCTAGCGTTGGGGGTTGCCTCGCCATCAGCCTGTTTTCCATCGCGCCTCCTTGGGTTGAGCGTGGTGGAAGATTTTTCCTTCTGGCTCGTTCTCTTGAGTGTGCAGTGTTTTAGTGCCGCAGTTTTGTTGGATTGTTTTGTCCTGTTTTGTTATAACTAAATGTGACTGGTTCTTGTTGATGTGGACTACATGCATTGTCCGTTAATGACGCAGCATCCTGTCATGCGTGTATTTATGTAAACTATATCAGACGGCACAGAAGGCCCAGGTGACTTAGAGCTCATCGAGTAAAAGTTTAACTAAATGAATAAATCCAGGAGGAGACGGGTTCTACCTTTCAGGATGTTCTGTGCGGTCTGAACACATCGTAGAGAAGGAGAGCAGAACACCACGTGGATCTCTGTGTTGCTCTGCAGCAGGGCCTCACCTGCAGAAACACATGTTAACACACACACACACACACACACACACACACACACACACACACACACACACACACACACACACACACACACACACGTACCCACGAGGCGGGCCTGCGTGGACCCCAGCACCGTGAGGGGGGCGTCCATGTCGTAGTCTCTCTGACGCCCCCACAGCGGCAGGCTGGGAGGCATGTTCAGGTTGGAGCGCACGTATCGACCTGCGACACACACACACACACACACACACACACACACACACACACACACCCTCAGACAGGGAGCAGGTGGAGTGCGGCCAGAGGGAGGGGAGCTTCTCCGGTCTCACCTTTGCTGTCGGAGCAGAGGGAGAGCCAGTTCTTCCCGAACACCACGTCCATCCTCTCTCCGTGCCGACAGACCAGCAGAGTCCTCTTGGGGGGCCGGGACAGACCCCCACTGATCCTCAAGACCTGGGGGGGTCAATAAGAGTCTCAAGAGCTTTTCTAAAGGGACCCTGGTGCTCAGAGACACTACCTCTTTAGTCCACAGGGGGCGACAGAAACAACATGAAAGTTCCTCGTCGTAGCTTTAAAACATATTTCTCAAAGATATTATTCTGAACAACAACCTGCATTGGATGGCAGATGAGACTGAGGGGAGTGTCTCCAGGACTGCTGGTCTCGGTCCGCCCGTCACACATCCCTCTCTCCTTGCTGGTCTTGTCACTGGGCCCACAGCTGAAGAAGGAATGGGAACTGTGGTGGACGAGCAGAACCAGATCATTTCTTTCTCTCGGCGGTTATGGAACAACATATGATTGTAACAGCAGATGAGGGTTACCCGTGGAGGACCCAGGTGTCGGCCTCGTCGGCGAGGCTGACGTAGTTCTCGGGCAGCAGCCCCGACAGCCCCGAGGCCAGCAGGGTCCCGTAGAGCCAGCCCTCGCTGGTGCTGCTCTGGTCCGCCGGGGACACCAAGACCAGCTCGCCGGGGACCAGCTCCAGCTCGTCCTCGTTCTGCGGCACGTAGGGGAACGTCACCCGCAGCGTCTGGGACGACAAAATAACCGTTAAAATAACTGTTAAATAATTGTTAAAATAACTGTTAAAATAACCGTTAAAATAACTGTTAAATAATTGTTAAAATAACTGTTAAAATAACTGTTAAATAATTGTTAAAATAACTGTTAAAATAACCGTTAAAATAACTGTTAAATAATTGTTAAAATAACTGTTAAAATAACCGTTAAAATAACTGTTAAAATAACCGTTAAAATAACTGTTAAATAATTGTTAAAATAACTGTTAAAATAATTGTTAAAATAACCGTTAAAATAACTGTTAAATAATTGTTAAAATAACTGTTAAATAATTGTTAAAATAACTGTTAAAATAACTGTTAAAATAACTGTTAAATAATTGTTAAAATAACTGTTAAAATAACCGTTAAAATAACTGTTAAAATAACCGTTAAAATAACCGTTAAAATAACTGTTAAATAATTGTTAAAATAACTGTTAAAATAATTGTTAAAATAACCGTTAAAATAACTGTTAAATAATTGTTAAAATAACTGTTAAAATAATTGTTAAAATAACCGTTAAAATAACCGTTAAAATAACTGTTAAAATAACTGTAAAAATAATTGTTAAAATAACCGTTAAAATAACTGTTAAAATAACTGTTAAATTACTGTTAAAATAACTGTTAAATTACCGTTAAAATAACTGTTATTTTTTAACTATAATTGTTAAAATAACTGTTAAAATACTGTTAAAATAACTGTTAACCCATAAGAACCCGGACCCATTTCTCCTTCAAGGAAAATTATGGGGGACATAATACAGACTAAATAGATCACGTAGAACACATTTCTGACATTATTTTCAAAATAGTGTTAAATATTTGAAATGTTACATATATGTCACATTGGGCTTTAATGGTAAAAACATGGTATTAATAACTACATAATTACAACATGATTTTTTACTTTGGATTGAACAATATAAAATAGGTTAGCTAAATATTATTGAATCAGCCAAATTAACTGAGCAGATCATAATTATTGTTCGCATTGTGCATATATGTCACACTGGGTTCTTCGGGCAATTTTTAGGTTAACGTCCCGATGTGATGTGTGTGTCACAACAATTTTTAACTGATTTGTTTTATATCAGTTTCTTCAAGAAATGTGCTCACAGCAGGTTCAACACATTAAATGACATGTTAATTAAGCATTACAATTCTTAAAATGGGTAAATATTACCTTTAACAATGAAAAACAAGCTTTTTAAATTTAGCATTTTCTTTAGATCTGTCACAACCTGGATCAGCCATTTTGGAAAGGTTGTTATGGGAACACAAAATCACATGACCAACCAAGATGTTCAGTAGGCGTCACTTTGGGACTTCATGAGTTAAAATCAAGGATGAAGCTGTTTATGGAACTTTCCAGAACACTTAAAGGACGCGTGACACCTGTGACACCTGTGACACCTTAACATAACTGTTAAAATAACCGCTGCCGTCCACCAGACACATCTAGACCTTTAGAACATGCCGGGGGTAGAACACCTCGTGGTTGGTGAAGCGGAGGTCCCGGGAGAACAGGACCGCCAGCCAGTCGCAGCCCAGCTTGACCTCGATGCCCTGGGCCAGCCTCTGCAGCGCCACCAGGTGGCTGGAGGGGAAGTTGTAGGCCAGAGTCACGTGGAGCTGCTTTCTGTGGGGCTCCACCTGGACCTCTGAGGCGAGACGGCTTTAGTTTCACGTAGAGGAAAGTGTTCATGAGGTTCTGCTATCGGTTCTGCTATTGGTTCTTTATCTTTCTCTTTGTATCTTTGTCTTTTTGTATTTCCGTATCTTTGTCTCTTTGTCTCTTTATCTCTTTGTCTCTTTGTCTCTTTATCTCTTTGTCTCTTTGTCTCTTTGTCTCTTTATCTTTTTGTCTCTTTATCTCTTTGTCTCTTTGTCTCTGTCTCTTTATCTCTTTGTCTCTTTGTCTCTTTGTCTCTTTATCTCTTTATTTCTTTGTCTCTTTATCTTTTTATCTCTTTGTCTCTTTGTGTCTTTATCTCTTTATCTCTTTGTCTCTTTGTCTCTTTATCTTTTTATCTCTTTGTCTCTTTATCTCTTTATCTCTTTGTCTCTTTGTCTCTTTATCTCTGTCTCTTTATCTCTTTATCTCTTTGTCTCTTTATCTTTTTATCTCTTTGTCTCTTTGTCTCTTTGTCTCTTTATCTCTTTGTCTCTTTGTCTCTTTGTCTCTTTATCTCTTTATTCTCTTTCTGAGAACTTTGGTCGTCTCAAACTGAATGAAAGCCTCACGACTAAAAGGAGGCAGCAGTGGCACCAAGGTGCATTGTGGGTAAACCGTGGTTCCTACCTGCCTTCCTGGCGGCCTCGGTCGCGAAGTCGGCCGCGAACAGCTTGAGGACGTCAGCCGCCTGCTCCTCCACGAAGAGGCCGATGAAGTTGGAGGAGGTGTAGAGCTCCAGAGGCAGCGGGCGGGGGAACCGACCCCACCACTGCTGGACCGAGGTCTGGAGGGACTCGACCAGAGCAGGGACCTGGTGGTCTGCACACTGAGGGGGGGGGGGGAGGAGAAGAAGAAGAGGAGGAGGAGAAGGAGAAGGAGGAGGAGGAGGAAGAGGAGGAGGAGGAAGAAGAAGAAGAAGAGGAGGAGGGGGAGGTGAATGAGTAGGAGGAGGATGAAGAGGAGAAAGAGAGAGGAGGAAGAAGAAGAGGAGGAGGAAGAGGAGGAGGAGGAGGAGAATGAGTAGGAGGAGGAGGAAGAGGAGAAAGAGAGAGGAGGAAGAAGAAGAGGAGGAGGAAGAGGAGGAAGAGGAGAGCAGGAGGAGGAGGAAGAAGAGGAGTGGGAGCAGGAGGAAGAGGAGGAGAAAGAGGAGGTGGAAGAGGAGGAGGACAAGTAGGAATAGGAATAGGAGGAGGAGGAGAAGAAGAACGAGGAGCAGAAGGAGGAAGAAGAAGAGGAAGAAGAGGAAGAAGAGGAAGAAGACTTCTACATTAAGGGACTCAGGTTCTGCATCTCATCCTCATTCATTGATTTCTCATAAAGAAGTCGCTGATCGTTCTACTAAAGTCCAACTCGTTTCTGCTCGTTACAGGAAGTCTCTTCAAAATAAACTTCTGTCCTCGTGATGTGGGGGAAGATGCTGTGGGACCGGTGCTCACCGTGAAGAACCGGCACAGCGTGATGTGGGGGAAGATGCTGTGGGCCCGGTTCTTGCCGCAGGCGACCCGGCTCTGCTGCCAGAAGTGAGACAGCTGGTTCTGCAGCGGTCCGCTGGGTCGCAGGTACAGAACGAACTCTCTGGGAAGAACGTCGTCCAGGAACGGGTCGTCCACGTGGGAGAAGAGCCTGCAAGTAAGGGGGCGTCATATGCATATATATATATATATATATATATATATATATACACACACAAACCAGCAGCAGGGGGCGCTGCAGCACACATGATTTCCTGAACTCACCACTCACAAGCCGCCTGAACGCTGCGACCGCCAGTGGACACCAGAGCCTTCAGCCTGAGGACACAGGAGACATCTATGAGGACACAGGAGACATCTATGAGGACACAGGAGACATCTATGAGGACAGAAACTCTCAGGTCTGATGAAGAGGAAGAGGAACGATCTCTGGAGATGAAGATGGCGCTAGAGGAGACAGTACGGAAGGTTTAAACTAGTTGCGGGCTCACTGGAGTCGGGTGAATTATTCATTTCATTCAGACTGAATATCTGAACTTCGGCGTCTGTGGATCATCACGGTGTCAAATGGAAATGAGTTTTTAATCGTTATCTGAAGCCGAGAGAAAACATTAACATCCAGACGTTTGTTGAAGTCGTGTTGAATAAGTTTAGACGTTTTTAACATTTACATTTTTCACTTTTCAGTGTTGTCTTGTAAAAACATCATGTGAGGCTCAGTGGAGAATTCCTAATTCTTAATGTTTTGGGGATTTGGGAGAAATGAAATGAGAGAACATGTTCTCTTGTAAAGAGAACATGTATATATATTATATATATATATATATATATATATATATATATATATATATATATATATATATATATATATATATATAAAATATATCATATAATCTATATATTTATATATATATAATACATATGTATATAGATCTCTGGTCAGAGGAAGCGTTGGCTCCTCGTGGATGATTCATATCTTGTACTTTAACATAGATTCCTTTCATCAGAAGGACTTTCTGAACCACAAAGAGAGTTCAGTTCCAGGGAGTTTCATTTGAACTCTCTGTGGTCTGGTTTTATCCTTCAAAATAAAACTCCTGCTCTCTGGAAACAGAAGCATTGGGCCTGTTATTCTACGTTGGTGGTGAATCACCTGGCAGCAGAATAAAGATCTGAATGCATGAATCTGTTCAACATGAATAACACCGTGTGCATCACACAGCAGATCCTTAAGGCATCATTGTAGTGGAAGCTCAAAGTAAAGATCTGAAAAACAAGACTTCTATGCTGATTGTCAGTAAGCAGCACTCTGGACCACAAAGGAGCTGCTGAGTCCCACAGGTGAAGACCTACATACATGAAGACATACATACATGAAGACATACATACATGAAGACCTACATACATGAAGACATACATACATGAAGACCTACATACATGAAGCTCACAACCACAGAACCTACATACATGGAGACCTACATACATGAAGACCTACATACATGAAGCTCACATTGTAAAGAACCTACATACATGAAGACCTACATACATGAAGACATACATACATGAAGACCTACATACATGAAGCTCACAACCACAGAACCTACATACATGAAGACCTACATACATGAAGCTCACATCTAAAGAACCTACATACATGAAGACCTACATACATGAAGCTCACAACTACAGAACCTACATACATGAAGACCTACATAATGAAGCTCACAACTAAAGAACCTACATACATGAAGACCTACATACATGAAGCTCACAACTAAAGAACCTACATACATGAAGACATACATACATGAAGACCTACATACATGAAGACCTACATACATGAAGCTCACATCTAAAGAACCTACATACATGAAGCTCACAACTACAGAACCTACATACATGAAGACCTACATAATGAAGCTCACAACTAAAGAACCTACATACATGAAGCTCAGCACCACAGAGGTTCAGGCTGGAAGGGAACTGAGTGTGAGCTCTAGTCTTCAGGGAACCAGCGTCCTGCAGCTCGTTAGTACTAATTGGTTCTTTTCTGGAGACGAAACACAGACGCTGAGAACCCTCAGAGAGTCACATGTTCAGGTTCAGAGTCGGCATCGAAACGCCGGACCATCCATCTAGCTAGCTAGCTAGCTAGCTATCTATCTATCTATCCATCCATCCATCCATCCATCTATCCATCCATCATGGTGTCATGGTAACGTCTTTCTGTCATTTACTTCAATTTATCATGATGATTTATACAATTACAACTTAATTGTATAAGTTTCCGGTACTCCAACTCAGGTTTTTAAGCCAGTTCAATGAATTGTAAATTTCAAGAAGTCAAATGAACTGAATACTGTGAGTTATAATTATGGTTATGTCCAATAGTCAAAAACGAGTGCCAATCACTGCAATGCCTCAAACGGCCACTTGAGGATTTAAAAGTAATTCAATTTCCATTTGACCCCCATGTTAAATTGTCAAATTCGAGCCTGTCCGACGGAGTTTGATAGGACGACCCAGCATGCAGTTCGGCGGTGTAATTTTATAAATGTGAAACCCTGACTGAACTTCTTATCCCTGACAGGTAAGTAGCTCCGCCCGCTACGGCCTGAGCTAGACATCCATCCATCCATTATCAGCCGCTTATCCAGGGTCGGGTCGCGGTGGCAGCAGGTCCAGCAGACCAACCCAGGCTTCCCTCTCACCCGCAACACTTTCCAGCTCATCCTGGGGGATCCCGAGGCGTTCCAAGGCCAACCGGCAGATATAATCCCTCCAGCGTGTCCTCGGTCTTCCCCGGGGTCTCCTACCAGTTGGACGTGCCTGGAAAACCTCTAATGGGAGGCGTCCAGGAGGCATCCTGACTAGATGCTGAACCACCTCAGCTGACTCCTTTAGACACGAAGGAGCAGCGACTCGACTCCAAGCTCCCTCCTGATGTCCGAGCTCCTTACTCTATCTCTAAGGCTGAGCCCGGCCACTCTACGGAGGAAGCTCATTTCGGCCGCTTGTATCCGAGACCTCGTTCTTTCGGTCACGACCCAGAGTTCGTGACCATAGGTGAGGGTTGGAACGTAGACCGACCAGTAAATGGAGAGCTTCGCCTTCCGGCTCAGCTCCTCTTCACCAAGACGGACCGGTACAGCGCCTGTTTTACTGCTGCAGCCGCACCGATCCGCCTGTCGATCTCCCGCTCCACCTTACCCTCACTCGTGAACAAGACCCCGAGATACTTGAACTCCTTCGCTTGGGGTAGGCAGTTTGTCCCCACCTGGAGGGAGCAGTCCACCGGTTTCCGGCAGAGCACCATGGCCTCAGATTTGGAGGTGCTAGCTCTCATCCCTGCCGCTTCACACTCGGCTGCAAAACGCCCCAGTGAATGCTGGAGGTCACGGTCCGAGGAGGCAAACAGGACCACATCATCCGCGAACAGCAGTGATGCGATCCCGAGACTCCCGAACCGAATCTTCTCCGCCCCCTGGCTGCGCCTAGATATCCTGTCCGTGAAAGTCATGAACAGGACCGGTGATAAAGGGCAGCCCTGGCAGAGGCCAACACCCACCGGGAACGTGTCTGACTTACTACCGAGGATACGAACACAGCTCCTACTGCAGGCGTACAGAGACTGGATACTCCCGCAGCACCCCCCACAAAACCCCCCGAGGGACCCGGTTGAAAGCCTTCTCCAGGAGAAGCAGAACCCATGAAGTGAGGAGAGGCAGACGGAGCTGGAGACGCTCCAGCAGCGTGTTGGCAAAAGTACCACGAGCACAGATGGTTCAGTCACCACTAAACACACACACACACACACACACACACACACACACACACACACACACACACACACACATATCAAATCTACTTTGGTTCCTGATCCTTTCGACCCCGTAGTGGCCTCCTTTACGAAACCAAAATAAAAACAGCAACTGTGTTCACAGATTACATGTGTGTGTTAAGAGAGAGAGAGAGAGAGAGAGAGAGAGAGAGAGAGAGAGAGAGAGAGAGAGAGAGAGAGAGAGAGAGAGAGAGAGCTAGCGAGGCTCAGTTCAAAGAGGAAACCTCTCTGACTTGTTTTGCACAAACAAAGCTGAGTCAGCAGGAAGCTGCTTCATGAGACTTTAATGAAATGTGCTGAAGAGCAAGAAGAGTTCTGAGAGTCTGAGAGAGAGACAGAGAGACAGGTCTGAGTCAAAGCAGAGAGAGACAGGTCTGAGTCATGACACAGATACAGGTCTGAGTCAAAGCAGAGAGACAGGTCTGAGTCAAAGCAGAGAGAGACAGGTCTGAGACAAGCAGAGAGACAGGTCTGAGTCAAAGCAGAGAGACAGGTCTGAGTCAAAGCAGAGAGAGACAGGTCTGAGTCAAAGCAGAGAGAGAGACAGGTCTGAGTCAAAGCAGAGAGAGAGACAGGTCTGAGACAAAGCAGAGAGACAGGTCTGAGTCAAAGCAGAGAGACAGGTCTGAGTCAAAGCAGAGACAGGTCTGAGACAAAGCAGAGAGACAGGTCTGAGACAAAGCAGAGAGACAGGTCTGAGTCAAAGCAGATACAGGTCTGAGACAAAGCAGAGAGAGACAGGTCTGAGTCATGACACAGATACAGGTCTGAGTCAAAGCAGAGAGAGAGACAGGTCTGAGACAAAGCAGAGAGACAGGTCTGAGACAAAGCAGAGAGACAGGTCTGAGTCAAAGCAGAGACAGGTCTGAGACAAAGCAGAGAGACAGGTCTGAGTCAAAGCAGAGAGACAGGTCTGAGTCAAAGCAGAGAGAGAGACAGGTCTGAGTCAAAGCAGAGAGAGACAGGTCTGAGACAAGCAGAGAGACAGGTCTGAGTCAAAGCAGAGAGAGAGACAGGTCTGAGTCAAAGCAGAGAGAGAGACAGGTCTGAGACAAGTAGAGAGACAGGTCTGAGTCAAAGCAGAGAGAGAGAGACAGGTCTGAGACAAAGCAGAGAGACAGGTCTGAGACAAAGCAGAGAGAGAGACAGGTCTGAGACAAAGCAGAGAGACAGGTCTGAGACAAAGCAGAGAGACAGGTCTGAGACAAAGCAGAGAGAGACAGCTCTGAGACAAAGCAGAGAGACAGGTCTGAGACAAAGCAGAGAGAGAGACAGGTCTGAGACAAAGCAGAGAGAGACAGGTCTGAGTCAAAGCAGACAGAGACAGGTCTGAGACAAAGCAGAGAGAGACAGGTCTGAGACAAAGCAGAGAGAGACAGGTCTGAGACAAAGCAGAGAGACAGGTCTGAGTCAAAGCAGAGAGAGACAGGTCTGAGACAAAGCAGAGAGAGAGAGACAGGTCTGAGACAAAGCAGAGAGACAGGTCTGAGTCAAAGCAGAGAGAGACAGGTCTGAGTCAAAGCAGAGAGAGACAGGTCTGAGACAAAGCAGAGAGAGACAGGTCTGAGACAAGTAGAGAGACAGGTCTGAGTCAAAGCAGACAGAGACAGGTCTGAGTCAAAGCAGAGAGAGACAGGTCTGAGACAAAGCAGAGAGACAGGTCTGAGTCAAAGCAGAGAGACAGGTCTGAGTCAAAGCAGAGAGAGACAGGTCTGAGTCAAAGCAGAGAGAGACAGGTCTGAGACAAAGCAGAGAGACAGGTCTGAGTCAAAGCAGAGAGACAGGTCTGAGTCAAAGCAGAGAGAGACAGGTCTGAGTCAAAGCAGAGAGAGACAGGTCTGAGACAAAGCAGAGAGAGACAGGTCTGAGACAAGTAGAGAGACAGGTCTGAGTCAAAGCAGACAGAGACAGGTCTGAGTCAAAGCAGACAGAGACAGGTCTGAGACAAAGCAGAGAGACAGGTCTGAGACAAAGCAGAGAGACAGGTCTGAGTCAAAGCAGAGAGAGACAGGTCTGCGTCAAAGCAGAGAGAGACAGGTCTGAGTCAAGACAGAGAGACAGGTCTGAGTCAAAGCAGAGAGAGACAGGTCTGAGTCAAAGCAGAGAGAGACAGGTCTGAGTCAAAGCAGAGAGACAGGTCTGAGTCAAAGCAGAGAGACAGGTCTGAGTCAAAGCAGAGAGACAGGTCTGAGTCAGGTCTACGTAGCACAAACACAAACAGAGGCTTCACTTCCACAGAGAGAATGTTTGAGCCGGTTATTTATTTACCGACGTGTTAAATGTTAAACTTTATTAATGGCCGCCAAGCGACCCGTGATATGACCAGCGAGCTACAGAGGAAGTGGAGGACACTGATGACCTCATATGACCTTGTTAGGGGCTCTCTCTCTCTCTCTCTCTCTCTCTCTCTCTCTCTCTCTCTCTCTCTCTCTCTCTCTATATATATATATATATATATATATATATATATATATATATATATTGTTGTTGCGATCTTCACAGTCGTCTTCAGTCTGAGGGGCGAAACCTTCAGAATAAACTCACATTCATCTGAATTTCAGAGATGCTAAAGGCTGAAAATAAAACAAGGGAACGACTCAATAATTCATGAGTTACCAACTCCGCTGCACTTCTCCCTTCTCACAGACTTGAACCCACGTCCTGCATGTACACATTCTCCTTTTCCAGTTAATATGCAGCAAATATGCAGCAGACAGACAGATGGAGAGGAAAGACTAAATCAGCTCTGTAAATATGTCATCCGTCACCTGGAGCCCAGCAGATACTAACGTGCTGCATTACAGTTCTCATTGTGCTCCAGCATCCAGTAGAACATGTGATCATGTGACCAGTAGGTCATGTGATCAAGATGCTGGGACTCCTCTGGTTGTATAGAAGTCTATGCTTCATGTGTTAAAGCTGCATTCTCTCTCCTGACCACCAGGGGGTGACTCCTCTGGTTGTATAGAAGTCTATGCTTCATGTGTTAAAGCTGCATTCTCTCTCCTGACCACCAGGGGGCGACTCCTCTGGTTGTATAGAAGTCTATGCTTCATGTGTTAAAGCTGCATTCTCTCTCCTGACCACCAGGGGGTGACTCCTCTGGTTGTATAGAAGTCTATGCTTCATGTGTTAAAGCTGCATTCTCTCTCCTGACCACCAGGGGGTGACTCCTCTGGTTGTATAGAAGTCTATGCTTCATGTGTTAAAGCTGCATTCTCTCTCCTGACCACCAGGGGGTGACTCCTCTGGTTGTATAGAAGTCTATATAAATGACTCTACTTCTCTCTTGATTTATTCCCTCAGTAAACATTGTAAACTTTGGAGCTCTTTTATAGTATTACACTGTTTTAATGGGTTTACTTATACTGGTTTCTACTGTATTCTACTGTGTTCTACTGTATTCTACTGGTTTCTACTGGTTTCTACTGTATGCACTATTTACTTGTGTGTTTTTTACATTAGTGGCTCCAGTTTAAACCAAGTAAATAGAGTGGAGCTCTGTTACAGTATAGTGTGTGTGTGTGTGTGTGTGTGTGTGTGTGTGTGTGTGTGTGTGTGTGTGTGTGTGTGTGTGTGTGTGTGTGTCGGCTGCAGGAGCGCGGACACACACACACACACACACACACACACGCTCACACACGCGCGCGCGCGGCTACTCACGCGCGCGCCCTGGTGAAGCCCATGGACAGCAGAACCTCCAGGCTGGAGCTCGTCCTCGCGGTTCGGTTCTGCCGGAGTCTGCGCGGGAGGATCCGGCTGTACAGGTCCTCTTTAGCGGCCATGGGGACCCGCTGAGACCAGAACCAGAACGGTCCAGCAACCAGACCAGTAACCAGACCAGCAACCAGCAACCAGACCAGCAACCAGCAACCAGACCAGAACACAGTCCACCACGGTCCGGTCCGGATGGTCCGCGAGCCGGTTGCTCATGAGTGGAGAGAGAGAGAGAGAGAGAGAGAGAGAGAGAGAGAGAGAGAGAGAGAGAGAGAGAGAGAGAGACACGCCCCCTGGTGGACGCAGCGTATTGAACCAGAAGGCAACTTTACCATTTGTGTGTTTTTATTGACAAAATGTATGAAAGAAATCATGTGAAACATTTGTAAAACGCACATGAATAGAAATAATACAAATATAGTAATATATATATATATATATATATATATATATATATATAAGTATAGTAATAAGATTAAGGCAGTCCTTCTTCTCTGACATCATAACCAAAAACAATAATAATACACATTATTTGCTATCGTTGACAGGCTAACAAACCCTCCGGCGTCGGTAACTGCTACGCTCGGTTCCACCTGGACAAAATATCAATTTGCCTCCTTTTTTGCTGCCAAAATTCATAAAATTAGACAAGCAGTCAGTGGCTCCACACCAACCACAGGATATGTGTTGTCATCTTTAAATAACATCCATTCAAATACATGACACAATTTCACTCAATTAACCAAAGAAGCCTAGAAGACATTATACACCGTCTGAAAACATCCTCCTGCTGCTTGGATATTCTACCAACACACTTTAAAAACATATTTCACACTGCATGACCGCTGATCTTTTACTAACTGTAAACACATCCCTTCTCTCAGGTTCTTCCCACAAGCCCTAACAACTGCAGTGATTAAACCACTCCTAAAGAAGGCTAGTTTAGACCCCGAAATAATGAAAAACTATAGGCCAATATCAAACCTCCCATTCTTAAGTAAAATAATGGAAAAAGTGGTTTTTCAACAGCTGAACAACTTCTTGGCCGAAAATAACTGTTTTGATGTTTTCCAGTCCGGCTTTCGTCAGCACCACAGTACTGAAACTGCTCTTGTTAAGGTTTTCAACGACATCCACTTAAACACAGACAGTGGCAGAACTTCAGTCTTAGTATTACTGGATCTCAGTGAGTATATATATATATATATATATATATATATATATATATATATATATGTCTTAGTATTACTGGATCTCAGCGCTGCATTCGACACGGTCGATCATGACATACTACTAGACAGACTGAAGTCTGGGTAGGACTCTCTGGCGCAGCACTTAACTGGTTTGAATCCTACTTGAAGGACAATACTTTGTGTCGGTAGCTAATTACACATCAGAGCTGACTAGGATAACATGTGGTGTTCCCCAGGGCTCAATACTGGGGCCTCTTCTGTTCAACATCTACTTGCTTCCACTGGCTCAGATTATGAAAAACAACAACGTGTGTTATCATAATTATGCAGACGACACACACATCTACATAACTATATCACCAGACTATAGTCCATACAAGGGCTGGCTAAAGGCATTGAAGACATCAACAACTGCAACTGTTATTCTATTTTTTGTTTCTTTTTGTTTTAATGAATGTTCTTAATTGTTTTTGAATCTTGTTTTCTTCTGCATTATGTTTTGATGCTTTTGATTGTTTTATGTGAAGCACTTTGAATCGCCTTGTTGGTGAAATGTGCTACAGATAAACTCTCCTTGCCTAAAGGATTACAAAACAAAAAACATATACATATATGTCTACATATATGTCTACATAAAATGGAAAATATACATATGTTTTTTTTTTTTGACAACATTTATTAATCAGAGGTAATTAGGTAAAAATATTTGCAGCACATACAGATTTAAAAAAAGGTTGTTTAACACAAATAATAAAATAAATAAGATTAAAGGATAATTACGTTACAGCAACTAAACAAAATTTACAAAATAATTTGTAAATAAATATTTTATCTTGGTGTGTATATATATATTTATATGAAATACATTTCCCATTCAGTACACTAAGAGTTAAATTCTAAGAGAAAGATACATCAGTGTAATATGTGTTAAACATTATAAAAGACAAAACACCAGGAGCTATAAACAGTTGTTTTTAATTTGTGTACAAAGATTACATAAATTATACAAACATATTGTCTGTGGAGCCGATACAAGAGAAGGAATGACATCATCTTCACATCGTTCTGGTCGATAAGGTTTCAGTCCGGTTCATTCAGTTTGTATTGAAGTACTTTCATGTGTTTAAAAACAGTAAAAAACGCAAATCAGCATTTTTTCCCATTAAAATGTCCCCACAGTTCATAATACTACAAACAGAAGGATGTGTAGTGTATGCAAAACGGAGAAAACTGTAATCAGCATTTTCTTCTGGAGATAGATAGATAGATAGATAGATAGATAGATAGATAAAAAGATATTCCTTTATTAGTCCCGCAGTGGGGACATTTCAGAAATATCTTCCAGTTCATAATCCTGCAAATGCATAAATATTGCAATACTTTCATCAGTCAGCATCGTGTTGATTTCACTGACATCATTCTCGTCTAAAAATCATTTCATAAATGTGATAATTTATCACAAACTTTCACCACATAGTTTTTAAACCCCGATTGTTTTGGATTCATGGCTTTTTTTTCATTTAATTTCTCATAGTGACGTCACAGTGGGACCGGTCCACCAGGACCAGTCACACTGAGACCGGTCCACTGGGACCAGTCCATCAGGACCAGTCCACTGGGACCGGTCGACTGGGACCAGTCCATCAGGACCAGTCCATCAGGACCAGTCCAGCGGGTCGAGAGCTCAGCGCCCGCCGGCAGACGGGTCGTAGGGCGCGATGACGCAGAACACGCAGCCGGCCTCCTGGAACGCCTGCCGCATCTCCACCTGGTGGACACAACGCACACTGCTGTATTACCTATTTATTAAACTCATATTGTTTGATTACTTATCATACTTATATTGTTTTATTACTTTTATTTATTGTACTCTTGTTGCTGCTGTAATATTGCAGATATACAATATAATATAATCTCTAATATCTAGAACGTTTATACTGTGAAGTTGAGGTTAACTGTCAAAGCGTTTGTAAAATCCATAACTTGGTTCCAGTAGAAGTTTAATTCATATCCCAAGATAAACTAATTATTAAAAAAATGTCTTCCTAAAAGCAGTTAAGAAATAATAAGTCATAATAATCCATCCTGAACTCATACGGTTCAGACGTCGGTTCTGTGATGTTCCTCACTACAAACCTCTCTTTGACGTGGAAATTTAATATTATTAAACTGGTTAAACTCAGTTTATTGTTGTTTCTGTTGCAAGTTCTGCTAAACTTCTACAGGACCGAACGCAGAACCCAGTCCTGGAGGTCATGAGTTCAGAGTCAGACCCTGAAGAGAGACGGTCCTCACCAGTCGGGCCGGGTCCAGGCAGAGGCCCAGCACCGCCCCGCCGCTGCCCGGCAGCTTCACCGCCGAGCCAAACTGAAAAGAACCGCAGGAAACACAGAAGAAGAGTGAAAACGGTTCAGTTGTTACACATCAGTTGAAGTGTTCGCTATGTTTACTTTCCGTAAAGCAGACATGAAGTCTCTGTTTCAGACGGGGAACTAGACTGTGATCTACGAAGCCACGAGACTCCATGCTCTGGGAGCACATGTTGTAGTTCTGCCGCCTCCACCGGGTGTAGTGTGTGTGTCATTGTGCGACTTTAGTGAAGCTGAACTAACCAAAGTCACACAAGGACACACACTAACGGACCGCTGGAGGCGGCGGAGTCCTCCAACCCAGAGGAGCTGCGACGTAAAATCACAGGTTTATTCAATGGAGTCTGGAGAGAGTAGACGGACAGGTCGGCTTCAGCTCCACGCCTAAAACACAGACTCATCTAAAGTAAACCAGTGAATATATTCTAGGTGAAGCATGGACATGAACTGGTATTGATGGTTTGAGGTGGACCATCCCTTTAAGTACGCACCTGCCTGGCCAGCTCCACCATCTTGAGATTCCCAGGACCGAGACACTCATCCGTGTAGACGGACCTGTGGGGAACGCAGTTACTTCAGCTGTGAGTGTAACATATATGTGTATATATATATATATATATATATATATATATATATATATATATATATATATATATATATATATATATATATATATAAATACACACATATAGACGTGTATATTTACCTCCGCAGCTCAAAGTTCTGGTCCATCAGTTGAGCCAGACGCCTCCAGTCTTTGTCCTGAAGAGCCGTCCTGAGGGGAAGACATTTACATTAACATCTATTGAGTTCTATTTGTTGCATGAGTTCATCTATTTGTTGCACGAGTTCTTCTATTTGTTGCATGAGTTCATCTATGTGTTGCATGAGTTCTTCTATGTGTTGCATGAGTTCATCTATTTGTTGCATGAGTTCTTCTATTTGTTGCATGAGTTCATCTATGTGTTGCATGAGTTCATCTATGTGTTGCATGAGTTCATCTATGTGTTGCATGAGTTCATCTATGTGTTGCATGAGTTCATCTATGTGTTGCATGAGTTCATCTATGTGTTGCATGAGTTCATCTATTTGTTGCATGAGTTCTTCTATTTGTTGCATGAGTTCATCTATGTGTTGCATGAGTTCATCTATGTGTTGCATGAGTTCATCTATTTGTTGCATGAGTTCTTCTATTTGTTGCATGAGTTCATCTATGTGTTGCATGAGTTCTTCTATGTGTTGCATGAGTTCATCTATGTGTTGCATGAGTTCATCTATTTGTTGCATGAGTTCATCTATTTGTTGCATGAGTTCTTCTATGTGTTGCATGAGTTCATCTATTTGTTGCATGAGTTCTTCTATTTGTTGCATGAGTTCATCTATGTGTTGCATGAGTTCATCTATGTGTTGCATGAGTTCATCTATTTGTTGCATGAGTTCTTCTATTTGTTGCATGAGTTCATCTATGTGTTGCATGAGTTCATCTATGTGTTGCATGAGTTCATCTATTTGTTGCATGAGTTCATCTATGTGTTGCATGAGTTCATCTATGTGTTCCATGAGTTCTTCTATGTGTTGCATGAGTTCATCTATGTGTTGCATGAGTTCTTCTATGTGTTGCATGAGTTCATCTATGTGTTGCATGAGTTCATCTATTTGTTGCATGAGTTCTTCTATTTGTTGCATGAGTTCATCTATGTGTTGCATGAGTTCATCTATGTGTTGCATGAGTTCATCTATTTGTTGCATGAGTTCATCTATTTGTTGCATGAGTTCTTCTATGTGTTGCATGAGTTCATCTATTTGTTGCATGAGTTCTTCTATTTGTTGCATGAGTTCATCTATGTGTTGCATGAGTTCATCTATGTGTTGCATGAGTTCATCTATTTGTTGCATGAGTTCTTCTATTTGTTGCATGAGTTCATCTATGTGTTGCATGAGTTCATCTATGTGTTGCATGAGTTCATCTATTTGTTGCATGAGTTCATCTATGTGTTGCATGAGTTCATCTATGTGTTCCATGAGTTCTTCTATGTGTTGCATGAGTTCATCTATGTGTTGCATGAGTTCTTCTATGTGTTGCATGAGTTCATCTATGTGTTGCATGAGTTCATCTATTTGTTGCATGAGTTCTTCTATTTGTTGCATGAGTTCATCTATGTGTTGCATGAGTTCATCTATGTGTTGCATGAGTTCTTCTATTTGTTGCATGAGTTCATCTATGTGTTGCATGAGTTCTTCTATTTGTTGCATGAGTTCATCTATGTGTTGCATGAGTTCTTCTATGTGTTGCATGAGTTCATCTATGTGTTGCATGAGTTCATCTATTTGTTGCATGAGTTCTTCTATTTGTTGCATGAGTTCATCTATGTGTTGCATGAGTTCTTCTATTTGTTGCATGAGTTCTTCTATGTGTTGCATGAGTTCTTATATTTGTTGCATGAGTTCATCTATGTGTTGCATGAGTTCTTCTATGTGTTGCATGAGTTCATCTATGTGTTGCATGAGTTCATCTATTTGTTGCATGAGTTCTTCTATTTGTTGCATGAGTTCTTCTATTTGTTGCATGAGTTCATCTATGTGTTGCATGAGTTCATCTATGTGTTGCATGAGTTCTTCTATTTGTTGCATGAGTTCATCTATGTGTTGCATGAGTTCATCTATGTGTTGCATGAGTTCATCTATGTGTTGCATGAGTTCTTCTATTTGTTGCATGAGTTCATCTATTTGTTGCATGAGTTCTTCTATTTGTTGCATGAGTTCATCTATGTGTTGCATGAGTTCATCTATTTGTTGCATGAGTTCATCTATGTGTTGCATGAGTTCTTCTATGTGTTGCATGAGTTCATCTATTTGTTGCATGAGTTCTTCTATGTGTTGCATGAGTTCTTCTATTTGTTGCATGAGTTCATCTATGTGTTGCATGAGTTCATCTATGTGTTGCATGAGTTCATCTATGTGTTGCATGAGTTCATCTATTTGTTGCATGAGTTCATCTATTTGTTGCATGAGTTCTTCTATTTGTTGCATGAGTTCATCTATGTGTTGCATGAGTTCATCTATTTGTTGCATGAGTTCATCTATGTGTTGCATGAGTTCTTCTATGTGTTGCATGAGTTCATCTATTTGTTGCATGAGTTCATCTATGTGTTGCATGAGTTCTTCTATTTGTTGCATGAGTTCATCTATGTGTTGCATGAGTTCATCTATGTGTTGCATGAGTTCATCTATTTGTTGCATGAGTTCTTCTATTTGTTGCATGAGTTCATCTATGTGTTGCATGAGTTCATCTATGTGTTGCATGAGTTCATCTATGTGTTGCATGAGTTCATCTATGTGTTGCATGAGTTCTTCTATGTGTTGCATGAGTTCTTCTATGTGTTGCATGAGTTCATCTATTTGTTGCATGAGTTCTTCTATGTGTTGCATGAGTTCATCTATGTGTTGCATGAGTTCATCTATGTGTTGCATGAGTTCTTCTATGTGTTGCATGAGTTCATCTATTTGTTGCATGAGTTCATCTATTTGTTGCATGAGTTCATCTATGTGTTGCATGAGTTCTTCTATGTGTTGCATGAGTTCATTTATGTGTTGCATGAGTTCTTCTATGTGTTGCATGAGTTCATCTATTTGTTGCATGAGTTCTTCTATGTGTTGCATGAGTTCATCTATGTGTTGCATGAGTTCATCTATGTGTTGCATGAGTTCTTCTATTTGTTGCATGAGTTCATCTATGTGTTGCATGAGTTCATCTATGTGTTGCATGAGTTCATCTATGTGTTGCATGAGTTCATCTATGTGTTGCATGAGTTCTTCTATGTGTTGCATGACTCTTCTATTTGTTGCATGAGTTCTTCTATGTGTTGCATGAGTTCATCTATGTGTTGCATGAGTTCATCTATGTGTTGCATGAGTTCTTCTATGTGTTGCATGAGTTCATTTATGTGTTGCATGAGTTCTTCTATGTGTTGCATGAGTTCATCTATTTGTTGCATGAGTTCATCTATTTGTTGCATGAGTTCATCTATGTGTTGCATGAGTTCTTCTATGTGTTGCATGAGTTCATCTATTTGTTGCATGAGTTCATCTATTTGTTGCATGAGTTCTTCTATGTGTTGCATGAGTTCTTCTATGTGTTGCATGAGTTCTTCTATGTGTTGCATGAGTTCATCTATTTGTTGCATGAGTTCATCTATTTGTTGCATGAGTTCTTCTATGTGTTGCATGAGTTCTTCTATGTGTTGCATGAGTTCATCTATGTGTTGCATGAGTTCATCTATGTGTTGCATGAGTTCATCTATTTGTTGCATGAGTTCTTCTATTTGTTGCATGAGTTCATCTATGTGTTGCATGAGTTCTTCTATTTGTTGCATGATTCTTCGTGGACCGTCATAAAGTTCTTAAACAGACCTTGCTTGATCCGTGAGCTCAGCGAACGTCTTCATCGCCTCGACGACCAGAGCTTCTCCTGTGGCAGAGTTTATGATAAACTTATGATAAGTTTATAATACGTTTATGATTTTATATATATATAGCTAATACTGGAGGACGCACCGTTGAGCCAGCGCTGCTTGATGTTGCTGTGGATGCGTCCAGAGTCACTGGGGTCGCTCAGGTAGGCCAGCCAGAAGGGGGGCAGCGAACCCATGTCCATCGACACGTAGCTCCCTAAGGGACACACACACACACAATGAGGTGTGTTGGTATCGTCTGCTCAGCGTCTGCAGGCAGAAGGTGACTTCAGTACCGTGGCCCTGCTCCTCCATCAGCTGCTTGCTGAAATCCATGTAGACTAAACCCTCGTAGACCTGAGGAGACACAGAGGAAACAGGTGGAGGAGTCTTTATTTAAAGAGGAAACAGGTGGAGGAGTCTTTATGTAAAGAGGAAACAGGTGGAGGAGTCTTTATTTAAAGAGGAAACAGGTGGAGGAGTCTTTATGTAAAGGGAGGAGTCTGTATTAAAGGGGAGGAGTCTGTATTTAAAGGGAGGAGTCTGTATTTAAAGGGAGGAGTCTGTATTTAAAGGGAGGAGTCTGTATTTAAAGGGAGGGGTCTGTATTTAAAGGGGAGGAGTCTGTATTTAAAGGGAGGAGTCTATGTTTAAAGGGAGGAGTCCGTATTTAAAGGGGAGGAGTCTGTATTTAAAAGGGAGGAGTCTGTATTTAAAAGGGAGGAGTCTGTATTTAAAGGGAGGAGTCTGTATTTAAAGGGAGGAGTCTATGTTTAAAGGGATGAGTCTGTATTTAAAGGGGAGGAGTCTTTATTTAAAGGGGAGGAGTCTTTATTTAAAGGGAGGAGTCTGTATTTAAGGGGAGGAGTCTGTATTTAAAGGGGAGGAGTCTGTATTTAAGGGAGGAGGTTCTCACCTGGACGACTCGGTCCTGGAGGCCGGCGGTGATGAAGAGCTCCTCCGTCTCCACGTTGAGGATGAAGTTGGCTCGGATCGACTTTGGGAGATCCTGGAGTAGAAAACAATAATTCTCTCAATTTTTTAAAGTTACTGATTTAACTCAGATGCCTCTATAAACTATATCCTGGTGTTCCCCTCCAGGAGGTAATAACACACCTACTGGACTATTTATACAGAAATATGTACATAAAACTAGTTAAAAGATATCAGATGTCAGATAAATGTCAGTACTCGTATTATATTACATGTGGAATTAAGATTCTAGTGGCGGCTGCAGTTAAATATTAGGTTTTCTAAAAAGGACCCTGGGGTTCAGAAACACTACTGCTTCTGTCCACAGGGAGCGCCAGAAACAACACTAAATTATCAGGTAGAAAAGTTTGTGTTATGCCGTGTTCACACCAAAAGCGTTGCGAAATATTCGCGTGTCCAGATTACATGTTAAGTCAATGCACAGGCGCGTTAGGTTGCGAAAAAGCGAATTTTTCGCTGTGTGCGACTACGGATAATATTATGAACCCAGACACGACTACGGATAATATTATGAACCCAGACACGACTACGGATAATATTATGAATCCAGACACGGGGGCGTTTGATGTTCCGACGTGTGTGGGACTTTCTCAACAAGTATAAAGCAGAACTAGTGGTTATTTCAATGGTCAATGGCGGAAATAGTAAATGTTTTCACTGACATGGAGATAAGCCCCGCCCCCTTTCCCCAGTGGTGGTTGCGAAAAACGAATTAACCACTAGAGCGAGTTTTTTGCCGGGCGGCGCGATATAGGCGAAGTGGCGTTGCGAATACGGCATTAGGATAAAAACAGAAGAAAACAGGTGGAGTTTAATCACTTGAAGCATGCGACTTCTTCTTGTGCATACATATACATATATATATATATATATATATATATATATATATATATATATATATATATATATATATATATATACACACACAGACATAAATATATATATTTTAATAATGTGGTAACATTATCCTCACGTCGTCTGTGATGTTGTAGAACTTCATGAGACACTTCAGGGTGGCGGAGACGATGGCGCTGTGAACAGAAACCGTCGTGAACTCGGAGACGACTTCACTCCTGAAAGATAAAACTAATAGAGACGTTTACCTGCTTCCAGCGAGGCCCTGCGTTAAAAAAACAAAACACAGAGTCATTTCCTCGTCACATGACCTTCTCACGCTGCACACGGACCAATGAGACGGTTCCTCACCACCTGCCGAGGAATGTTGGTGTCGTACTTCAGCGTGAAGTTCTGCTTCGTCAACGCGATGCTGCAGAGAGGAGACACAGAAGGAGAATTAAAAGCCAGACTAAAGAGGTACAATAAATAATGACAGAGATAATTAAATAAAGCTCAGTTCAGAAGGCACCGATGGAGCCAGACTCCATCCAGAAAACAAGCGTTTTAAAAGACGTTGGCTCGTCGTCTCGGTCGAAGAGTGAATTCAGACTTTTTACAAATCTGCATCATTGAGTCAATATTTCTGCATCTTTTTTTATCCATTCATTGCAATTAAATCACAGTAAAATTGTTTATTTTGTGTTCACACAGCTGCATTATCAGAGACGAATGCGCACTGTATTAAGGGATTTAAGAACAACAAATCATAAAATATGTGACACAAGAAGAAGTCTCATTCTTCAAGTGATTAATCTGCACCTGTTTTCTTCTGTTTTTATCCAAACACAAACTTTTCCACCTGATAATTTACTGTTGATTCTGGCGCCCCCTGTGGACAGAAGCAGTAGTGTTCCTGAACACCAGGATCCCTTTTTAGAAAACCTAATATTTAACTGCAGCCGCTACTAGAATCTTAATTCTACACGTAATATAATACGAGTACTGACATTTACAACGTGTGGTTTGATAGAAACTGTGAATAATTCTCCTCATGAGGACGTCATGAATCAGACAAGACGGCGTTTATTGAGCAGCAATAACGGTTATTTCGGCCGTAAATGAGGAAACTCTCACTCTGGAATCTGATGCAAAGAACAACCAGCCAAACGAGATAACCAGACGAGTGATATCCTTTATTCGCCCCATCTTAATGTGAAAGAAGCGTTCCTCACCCTTGTTTGGAGCAGAACTGGTAGAACTTCTTGCAGGTGGCCTGCAGCAGCCGCAGACCTCCCAGGTATCTACAGAGGAGGAGGAGGAGGAGGAAGAGGAGGAGGAAGCGTTAGAAACCGCTGAACGTGACCCGCTCTGCCTCCTAGCTCATGCTAACGGGCTACGCACCCTTCCTTCCTGCTGATGCAGAACAGATCTTGCAAGCTTCCAAACTCGGTGGGGTCGTTGAGCGGATGAGGGAGCAGAACCTACGAGGTGTGTTTGTTTATTCACAGAACATTCTCCTGACTTCTGCACAACACATTCCTGATGGAAAAAAGGTGCTTTCAGCTGGCGAGCGTTACCAAAGTCTGGCTCTCCAGCAGCGTGACCTCGGCCCAGAAGTTACAGATGGACATGGCGATGGTTTTCCCGTTGAAGCCGTCCGAGGGGTTCCCCATCAACCCGACCCTGCAGGAGCCAATCACAGAGGGTCCGGTTGTGGTTGAACATTTGAGAATGTGGTTTTAACTCAGCATCACCGGTTCCCTCCACAAAACAGCCCAAACAACGTCCTCTCACCTGGCGAACGACCTGCAGGTGATGGGTTTGGCGGCAGCGTCTTGCGGCTTGGTGGAGTAGTGGGTGAGCCACCTGGTGTAGTCCGACAGGCCCTGAGGAAGTTCAGTAATATTATATAACGACTAAAAGCCGCTTTTCAATAAATCAAAAAAGTTCCCTCATGAACTCCAACAATTTCCCGCCATGTTATGAAGCCTCGAGTTCGACATTTTGGCCGCCGCCATCTTGTTTTTTTTGCAACCAATGAACAGGAAGTGATAACTTCAACCTTTTTCAAACACAAACATTTCATAAAAATACTCTGGAGCTCTAAGAGAGTTTACTAGACCACACATTTAATTGGTCTAGTTGCATTGTGGGTAATGTAGGCATTAGGTTTTTGACGAGGAAGACTCATTGATAGTCTCTCAGAGTGATATGACAAATGAATGGTGGAAAAATTGTGGCTTTTCAATAAATCAAAAAGGTTCCCTCATGCGCTCCAACAGAGATCAAATCTCCGCACGTCGTTTGAATTTCCCGCCATGTTTTGAAGCCTCGAGTTCGGCATTTTGGCCGCCGCCATCTTGGTTCTTTTGCAACCAGTGAACAGGAAGTGATAACGTGATCCTTTTCAAACACAAACGTTTCATAAAAAAAGTCTGGGCCTGTGGAGTTAAGAGGAAGTGTTAAGTACCGTAAAAGTCGGGTTACAAGCCGCTCCTACCTCCGGTCAGTGTCCCCGCTGTAGCAAGCTAGGAGCAGTGCTAGCTAGCGCTGCTCCTAGCTAGCACAGGTCCGGGACCATGAGCTCCAACAGAGATTAAATCTCCGCACATTGTTTGAATTTCCCGCCATATTTTGAAGCCTCGAGTTCTACATTTTGGCCGCCATCATCTTGTTTTTTTTTGCAACCAGTGAACAGGAAGTGATAACGTGATCCTTTTCAAACACAAACGTTTCATAAAAAAACTCTGGGCCTGTGAAGTTAAGAGGAAACGTTAAGTAATATAATTATGAAAAGACAAAAAATGTTCCCTCATGCGCTCCAACAGAGATCAAATCTCCGCACGTTGTTTTAATTTCCCGCCATATTTTGAAGCCTCGAGTTCGGCATTTTGGCCGCCGCCATCTTGTTTTTTTTGTGCAACCAGTGAACAGGAAGTGATAACGTGATCCTTTTCAAACACAAATGTTTCATAACAAACTCTGGGGCTCTAAGAGAGTTTACTAGACCACAAATTTCATTGGTCTAGTTTGCATTGTGGGTAATGTAGGCACTAGATTTTTGACGAGGAAGACTCATTGAGAGTCTCAGAGAGTGACATGATGAATGAATCTCTGGCTTTCTCTCTTATAATCTATGAATTTAAAAAGGCAACGCTGTGTGGAAAAAGACAAATAAAAACATGGAGGACGATACGAACCACTTGGCCGATGAGCTGGAAGCCGGTAGGAAGCTTCATCCCAAACACGTCGAGTCGCTTCTCGTTAATGAGCCACTCCTGAAGAGACATTACTAGATCAGGACAGTGCATGATGCACTGAGGTCTATAGAGGACCAGGACTACACTGAGATTCAGGACCAAATAAAAGTTCCTCACAGTCACTTTAATGGTAATTAATCTGCTGAATTAACACTTATTTTAGAATTTACGAACCCAGAATCGTCCGAAGGACCGGTCTGTTGCTCGGGTCTGCAGCTGCAGGAAGTCGGACAGGTGGGTCAGCGTTTCTCTCTGGATGCAGTAAAACACAACGCTGGCGAGCCGAGACTCTGTCAGCCCTTCCTGCGGTTTCTCCAGGAAGCGATTTATCCTGATTCAGAACAATTGTTTTCGTAAGTTACTGAATAAGTCCTCAAATTACGCAATTACATTCATGATGCGTTCCCTACTGAAGTCTTTTAGACCCAAATAATTGAAGAAGACTTGAAACTAGAGATTGAGACATAAACTCATGTTTACAATGTTTACTGAGGGAATACATCAAGAGAAGTAGAGTCATTTATATAGACTTCTATACAACCAGAGGAGTCGCCCCTGGTGGTCAGGAGAGAGAATGCAGCTTTAACACATGAAGCATATACTTCTATACAACCAGAGAAGTCGCCCCCTGGTGGTCTGTAGAGAGAATGCAGCTTTAAGACATGAAGCATAGACTTCTATACAACCAGAGGAGTCGCCCCTGGTGGTCAGGAGAGAGAATGCAGCTTTAACACATGAAGCATATACTTCTATACAACCAGAGGAGTCGCCCCTGGTGGTCTGTAGAGAGAATGCAGCTTTAACACATGAAGCATAGACTTCTATACAACCAGAGGAGTCACCCCCTGGTGGTCTGTAGAGAGAATGCAGCTTTAAGACATGAAGCATAGACTTCTGTACAACCAGAGGAGTCGCCCCCTGCTGGTCAGGAGAGAGAATGCAGCTTTAACCGGGGGTCGCCACTATGTGGTGCATTCAGGGACTAAATGGTAGAAACCTCCCCTCACCTGTGGGTCTCCCTGCAAACCTCCACGATGCCTCTGGAGCTGCTCTTCTCACTTTCCTCCAGCTCGTAGTAAATCATCAGCTCTCCCGGCTGCAGCACAAACACACAGAAGGACTCACGACTCCACAGAAACATCTACTCGACCTCCATGAACATCCTCCGTTTTTCATGTCCAGTAAAATAAAATGAATTGCATCGCGGTAAATCACCTTGGACCTGAAGAAGCGGATGACCTGAGCGATGTCGAAGTTCTGGTCCGCACACAGCATGTCTCCTGCGATCTGCGTCGTACGACAGACATTCAGTCAGTTCTACCAACACACACACACACACACACACACACACACACACACACACACACACACACACACACACACACACACACACACACACACACACACACACACACGCGCACCACCATGACGTCGTCCTGCAGCTTGCGGCTGCGTATGGCGAGCTCCAGGTCCGCCACGGCGCCCAGCCGGTCCTCCAGCGTGGTGCTGCCGTCGTTCACCACGTTCTCCACCGGGAAGTCGTTGGCCGTGGCCCAGCGCTCGTAGTACTTGTACCTGATCGGGACGGGTTGAAGCATGTTCCCTCAAACGCACTACGACCTTTCAAATTCATAATTTTGGTTACTGAAGAATTTCCCTTAAATATCAATTTGAGCAATTTATAATATGCCGACCCTAAATTGCAGTTTCTTAAGTTAAACTAAAAACGCCCAAATGTTGCCTCACTTTGTTACTTAGTAGCAAAGTAATAATCTAAAAAAGTTAAAGTTAATAATATAATATTAATAATAACTGAAAATGTGTTCCCTCCATTTCCCATTTTCTACTTATTTGTTCCCTAAAATGTGTGCTGTTACATTTCTACTTAACTTATTCTCTTAAATTATATATTTTTTGTTCCTTTAAACTTCCAAACTTTAAATTGTTCCCTAAGGATACACATCTGTTTATATTACCATTACTATTTTACGTGTACTTAACGTTCCCCTCCTAACTCTGGACTTACAGAAAGGAGCTAACGATAAGGAGCTAAAGAAAGGAGCTAACAATAAAGAGCTAAAGAAAGGAGCTAACGGTAAGGAGCTAACGATAAGGAGCTAAAGAAAGGAGCTAACAATAAAGAGCTAAAGAAAGGAGCTAACGGTATGGAGCTAACGGTAAGGAGCTAACGGTAAGGAGCTAACAATAAGGAGCTAGCGATAAAGAGCTAACGATAAAGAGCTAAAGAAAGGAGCTAACGGTAAGGAGCTAAAGAAAGGAGCTAACAATAAAGAGCTAAAGAAAGGAGCCAACGGTAAGGAGCTAACGATAAGGAGCTAGTGGTAAGGAGCTAACGATAAGGAGCTAACGGTAAGGAGCTAACGTAAGGAGCTAACGATAAGGAGCTAGCGATAAAGAGCTAACGATAAAGAGCTAACGATAAGGAGCTAACGATAAGGAGCTAACGGTAAGGAGCTAACGATAAGGAGCCAATGTAAGGAGCTAACGATAAGGAGCTAATGTAAGGAGCTAACGATAAGGAGCTAACGGTAGCTACGTGGCGCCGTCTCTCTGTTCTCCGGGCGATGACGTAGCAGCTAGAACTCACTTGTCCGCATTAGTGACCAGATACACTTCGGTGAACAGCTGTCGCCTGCAGAGACAAGAGCGTCACAGGAAGTTGAGCGTTTTAAAGTGAACGATCATAATCAATAGTTAGTCGCCGTGGTTACGCACATGTTGACCGCCTCCCACCAGAAGTCGAGGATCTTCTTTCCTCCGATCCCGGGAAGCAACGCCTTCGGTACTCCGGCCAGCTGGCTGTAGAGTCCTGTGTCGTCATTCTGGGGAGCAGAGAGCCGCAGAGTCAACAAGTAAACAAACCTCAGAGTCAACAAGTAAACAAACCTCAGAGTCAACAAGTAAACAAACCTCAGAGTCAACAAGTAAACAAACCTCAGAGTCAACAAGTAAACAAACTGTAGAGTCAACAAGTAAACAAACTGTAGAGTCAACAAGTCAACAAACTGTAGAGTCAACAAGTAAACAAACCTCAGAGTCAACAAGTAAACAAACCTCAGAGTCAACAAGTCAACAAACCTCAGCGTCAACAAGTAAACAAACCTCAGAGTCAACAAGTAAACAAACCTCAGAGTCAACAAGTAAACAAACCTCAAAGTCAACAAGTAAACAAACTGTAGAGTCAACAAGTAAACAAACCTCAGAGTCAACAAGTAAACAAACCTCAGAGTCAACAAACCTCAGAGTCAACAAGTCAACAAACTGTAGAGTCAACAAGTAAACAAACCTCAAAGTCAACAAGTAAACAAACCTCAGTCAACAAGTAAACAAACCTCAGAGTCAACAAACCTCAGAGTCAACAAGTAAACAAACTGTAGAGTCAACAAGTAAACAAACTGTAGAGTCAACAAGTAAACAAACCTCAGAGTCAACAAGTAAACAAACCTCAGAGTCAACAAACCTCAGAGTCAACAAGTCAACAAACTGTAGAGTCAACAAGTAAACAAACCTCAAAGTCAACAAGTAAACAAACCTCAGTCAACAAGTAAACAAACCTCAGAGTCAACAAACCTCAGAGTCAACAAGTAAACAAACTGTAGAGTCAACAAGTAAACAAACTGTAGAGTCAACAAGTAAACAAACTGTAGAGTCAACAAGTAAACAAACCTCAGAGTCAACAAGTAAACAAACCTCAGAGTCAACAAGTCAACAAACCTCAGCGTCAACAAGTAAACAAACCTCAGAGTCAACAAGTAAACAAACCTCAGAGTCAACAAGTAAACAAACCTTACGTTCTACTGTAGGCCTCATATACGTTCTGCTGTAGGCCTCATATACGTTCTGCTGTAGGCCTCATATACGTTCTGCTGTAGGCCTCATATACGTTCTGCTGTAGGCCTCATATACGTTCTACTGTAGGCCTCATATACGTTCTGCTGTAGACCTCATATATGTTCTGCTGTAGGCCTCATATACGTTCTGCTGTAGGCCTCATATACGTTCTGCTGTAGGCCTCATATACGTTCTGCTGTAGGCCTCATATACATTCTGCTGTAGGCCTCATATACGTTCTGCTGTAGGCCTCATATACGTTCTGCTGTAGGCCTCATATACGTTCTGCTGTAGGCCTCATATATGTTCTGTTTTAGGCCTCATATATGTTCTGCTGTAGGCCTCATATACATTCTGCTGTAGGCCTCATATATGTTCTGCTGTAGGCCTCATATACATTCTGCTGTAGGCCTCATATACGTTCTGCTGTAGGCCTCATATACGTTCTGCTGTAGGCCTCATATACATTCTGCTGTAGGCCTCATATACGTTCTGCTGTAGGCCTCATATACATTCTGCTGTAGGCCTCATATACGTTCTGCTGTAGGCCTCATATACATTCTGCTGTAGGCCTCATATATGTTCTACTGTAGGCCTCATATACGTTCTGCTGTAGGCCTCATATACATTCTGCTGTAGGCCTCATATACGTTCTGCTGTAGGCCTCATATACGTTCTGCTGTAGGCCTCATATATGTTCTACTGTAGGCCTCACACATGTTCTACTGTAGGCCTCATATACGTTCTGCTGTAGGCCTCATATACGTTCTGTTTTAGGCCTCATATATGTTCTGTTTTAGGCCTCATATATGTTCTGTTGTAGGCCTCATATATGTTCTACTGTAGACCTCATATGTTCTGCTGTAGGTCTCACAGACAGATGTATAAATATATATTAATATTTGCATGTATAATTATATATAAATCTGAATATGTATAAATATTATACGTACATATATATATATATATATATATATATATATATATATATATAGATATGTCAATCAAAAGTAAATACTTTGGCAAAACAACCCCTCTTTGGATCAGTGCCTTTCAGACTGCTGCTCTTTAACTCCTGAAGCAAAGTTAGACGTCCTTTCACATGAGGTACCCGGGAGGTTGTTGGGTCAGACGGACCCCACGACCCCGTCCCCGTCTCACGTGGAGGTCTGCAGGTGGAAAAGCCCCCGCAGGTCACCCGGTGCTGAAGAGCCCGACTCCTGAAGGGAGTTCGGCGCACCATGAACCGACCTTTACACCGCTGCGTGTCGTCTCCTCTCTCCTGCGCCCTTACTCCCTTACGTCCTCCTACCTTGATCTGTGTCTCCAGCACGGTGCCGTGACCCGCGACCAGCAGGATGCAGATCATCGCGACCTCCTCGGGTTCCCTTTAGTCCCAGAACCACAGAACCAGCAGCAGCGCTGGAGAACGGTCAGCTGCAAGGGCTGCTACCGACACGCACTTCCGCTGCGAACCTTCAAAATAAAAGACCCCTTCAGGAGTTCCTCTTCGTGCTTCAGACGTGAAAACAAAATACTGTGAATATAAAATGTATATTATACTTGTATAATATATATATATATATATATATATATATATATATTTGATACTATATACATATATTTTTAAATAAATATAATACCACAAATTAAATTAAATCAATAAAATAAAAATTACACATAGCATGTGTAATTTTTTAATATTTAAAAATACTAACTTAAAAAATAATAATAATACATATTATACCACAAATACACATTGGTTAAAATAAATATAATACCACAAATAAAATAAAATACAAATTACACATAGCATAGCATAATGACCATGGTCATATTGTATTTATTTATTTAATTTAATTTGTGGTATTATATTTATTCATTGTTTTGTTTGTCTAGTTTGAGTTAGCGTGTAAACTGTATACAATTAAAATAAACCGATTGAAAGAAAACACACACTTTTTAACCAATTTACCAACTTTAATAAACACAGCTGAAAGTGGCTTGTGACACACACACATGATTTATTTGTATTATAAAGACACACACAGCCTATCATCACTCACATTGTTGCAATGCAGTTATCGTCTCATGAAACGTACAAAAATAATAAAAGAGCAAGAAGAGCCGAAGTGGACGACGTCATCAGACGGAGCCGGTTCCCCGCTGCGTCTGATCCGAGACGCGCTGCAGAACCCATGAAAACGTCTCCAACTAAAGGTATGCTTTTATGAGTGGGTTGTATTCATGGTTAATATTCAAAAAGGGTGGAATGAGGCAAAGAAGCGTGAATATTAATGATAATATTCATGAACCCCCCCCCCCCCCTGTATTTCGTGCACTCTCCATCCCAAATAAAGTATCTCAAAGCCGTTCAAGTACTCTTCTGTTCCCTGGCGCTCGCCGGGTTCTGGTTCCTCACTGCGGTTCCGCGCTGGACGAGCCCACCACGCCGTGCTGCCGCAGCAGGTTCCTCAGGGTCTGGTTCTTGGACTTCCAGTCTTCCACCTGAGCGGAGACCCAGAAAACACAGAAGTACCTGAAGTTACTTTGTGATGCGTTCAGGCTCTGCTCAGTGAACATGAGTACTGGCTGAAGGTAAATGATAACGTTCTCATGGTGCATTCAGGCTCAGTCAGTGAACATGAGTACTAGCTGAAGGTAAATGATAACGTTCTCATGGTGCATTCAGGCTCTGCTCAGTGAACATGAGTACTAGCTGAAGGTAAATGATAACGTTCTCATGGTGCGTTCAGGCTCTGCTCAGTGAACATGAGTACTAGCTGAAGGTAAATGATAACGTTCTCATGGTGCATTCAGGCTCTGCTCAGTGAACATGAGTACTAGCTGAAGGTAAATGATAACGTTCTCATGGTGCGTTCAGGCTCAGTCAGTGAACATGAGTACTAGCTGAAGGTAAATGATAACGTTCTCGTGATGCGTTCAGGTGTAATCTAGTAAAATGTAGTGTTGGTGATGAACTAGAATAAATCCAGATGTTTTCACATGAATATAAAATAGATATTAGAGATGAATTATGATGTTTAACTTATTATTAATAACTAATTATTACACTTCATTAACAACGACTATAACATCAATATATTTTATTTACTTATTTAAATTATGTGTTTTTATGAAGAAGAAAAAAACGCTTAAAATGACTTTAACAAAGTAAAAGTACAACATTTATTATGTTTGATGGTTTCCTGACTTCAGAGTGTTAAATGATAATTAGTATTGATCCTTGTGGACCAGCTGCTGCTATAATAATAATAATAATAATAATAATAATAATAATAATAATAATAATATAGCTGCTACTATAATAAAACAGCAAAGTGATCTTTATCTGGTATTATTGATCATCAATGATCAATAATTAGTATCGGCGGAAAAACAACGTGATCAGAAATCTAAAAAGTGTATACACTTTAAAAACACACTCTGATATTGTTAGTTAACAATATTCTAATGTACATTGTCTTCATACTCCTGAATCGTGAGTCAAATACTTTACGTACTCGTGCTGCATCATTTTAAACATGTAAAATGAATAAATAACGTACTTCCTGTCGCAGCAGCTGGTTGTCGACCCGGAGTCGGTCCAGAGAGCCGATGTCGTCCCCCAGCTTCAGGTTGCTCTGCCGGAGCTCCTTGATGTACTCGCAGGCTTTGGACAAGATGCCTCCTTTACTCTGAAAAACACACAACTCTGAGCTTTTACTCTGAAAAACACACGCACACAACTCTGAGCTTTTACTCTGAAAAACACACGCACAGAACTCTGAGCTTTTACTCTGAAAAACACAGAACTCTGAGCTTTACTCTGAAAAACACAGAACTCTGAGCTTTTACTCTGAAAAACACAGAACTCTGAGCTTTTACTCTGAAAAACACAGAACTCTGAGCTTTACTCTGAAAAACACACAACTCTGAGCTTTTACTCTGAAAAACACACAACTCTGAGCTTTTACTCTGAAAAACACAGAACTCTGAGCTTTTACTCTGAAAAACACAGAACTCTGAGCTTTTACTCTGAAAAACACACAACTCTGAGCTTTTACTCTGAAAAACACAGAACTCTGAGCTTTACTCTGAAAAACACACAACTCTGAGCTTTTACTCTGAAAAACACACAACTCTGAGCTTTTACTCTGAAAAACACAGAACTCTGAGCTTTTACTCTGAAAAACACAGAACTCTGAGCTTTTACTCTGAAAAACACACAACTCTGAGCTTTCAACACAACGTCAACCAGACGACAAACAAACAACTTCATCAAATTAAATAAACTTTACAATAATTAAATAAAGAACTAAACAAACACAGCTTATAAAGAGACACAGAGACTCTTTATTATTAATGTAGAATGTTTTGCTCTTAATCCTCAAACAATAACTTATTTTCTAAAAGATAAACAACAATTCATTTGACTTTTTAACACAATAAAACTTATTTTTTCAACAGCCAGAAACGTTTCTGTGAGTTTTATCTTGTCCTCTAACGACACACAACAATTAAATAGTAATAAAGTAGTTAATGAATATCTCTTTTCACTCCGGGGTATGAACCAACATCCTGTAGAGACGAGGAACATCATGACCTCATGTTCATCAACTACTTTATTTCCTTTAAACGAGTCCAGAATGAAATGTGTTGTCAAGGAACTGAGGCTGAGCATTATAACTGTGTGTGTGTGTGTGTGTGTGTGTGTGTGTGTGTGTGTGGTCGCGTCCCCTGCGTCTAACGGGTTGAGTCCCTGCCCGCTGGAGGAAAGCTGTGAGCTCACCTGTCCCGTGAGGTCAGAGCTCACCTGTCCCGTCTTGGTGTAGTCGATGTTGCAGTCGGGGATGACCTTGGACAGCTGCACGATCCAGTTGTTGATCTTGTCCCGGCGCCGGCGCTCAACTGAACAACAACAACAACAACAGCGTGAGGTTCAGGCTCATCGGTCAAAAGCTGCGATGCGTTCAGGCGTCCTCCGTCCTCCTCGCTGACCTTCGTTGTGCTGAGCTCGGCGTTTGTCGTCTCTGGAGCCGCGAGGAGCGTCCTGCTTCCTGAGAACAAACAAACAAACAAACAAACCGACCGTGAGTCGGCTCTTTCCCCAAGAAGACTGTTTGTATTTCCTGTGAAGTGATGATGTCATCATTACGCGACGTAGGGCTGAGTGCGCGGCGCCAGCGTCCTCTGGTTGCTGGTCAGCACTTCCTGCGGTGACATCATCACGTAGAGCTGCCCTGTCAAAACAAAAGCTCACCGTCATGTGACCTCTCTGGTCACGAGACCTCTCTGGTCATGTGACCTCTCTGGTCATGAGACCTCTCTGGTCATGTGACCCCTCTCTGGTCATGTGACCCCTCTCTGGTCATGTGAGACCTCTCTGGTCATGTGACCTCTCTGGTCACGTGACCTCTCTGGTGCGAAGGGAAACGGTGATTGTTGTTAGTTGTGACGACGAACGTCGGTGAGTGCCGTAAAAAAGTTAGCTCGTTAGCTCGTTAGCTCGTTAGCATAGCCAGCATGATGTTCATTTACACCGCGTTCCACATTATTAGGTAAATTGTATTTAAGGGTCATAAACATTAATTTTTTGGTTTTTCAATTAAACTCATGGATGGTATTGTGTCTCAGGGCTATTTGGATGATTGAAATCATCCAAATAGTAATAATAATAATTAGTTTGCCAGGTGAGCCCAATCAAAGGAAAACTACTTAAGAAGGATGTTCCACATTATTAAGCAAGCTACATGTTTCAGGCAAAATGGGGAAGAAAAAGGATCTCTCTGCTGCTGAAAAGCGGCAAATAGTGCAATACCTTGGTCAAGGTATCACAACATTGGATATTTCCAAAAGAATTGCGCGTGATCATCGGACGGTGAAGAAATTTGTCACCGATTCACAGCACAAGCGGGTTCGTTCAGACAAAGGCAAAATAAGGAAGATTTCTGCCAAACAAATGCGTAGGGTTAAGAGAGCAGCCACTAAAATGCCATTGAATAGCAGCAAACAGGTGTTTGAAGCCGCTGGTGCCTCTGGAGTCTCGCCAACTTCAAGATGTAGGATGCTCAAGAGGTTTGCAAGTGTCCTTAAACCTGTTATTCGGCCACCCCTAAACCAAGCTCACAAGCAAAAAAGGTTGCAGTGGGCTCAGGACTACATGAAGACTAACTTTCAAACTGTTTTGTTTACGGATGAGTGCCGTGCAACCCTTGATGGTCCTGATGGATGGAGTAGTGGATGGTTGGTGAATGGCCACCATGTTCCAACAAGGCTGAGACGTCAACAAGGAGGTGGCGGAGTCATGTTTTGGGCCGGAATCATGGGGAGAGAGCTGGTAGGCCCCTTCAGGGTCCCCGACGGTGTGAAAATGACCTCGGCAAAGTATGTAGAGTTTCTGACTGACCACTTTCTTCTGTGGTACAAAAAGAAGAACCGTGCCTTCCTTAGCAAAATCATATTCATGCATGACAATGCACCATGTCATGCTGCAAAGAATACCTCTGGGGCATTGGCTGCTATGGGCATAAAAGGAGAGAAACTCATGGTGTGGCCCCCATCTTCCCCTGACCTTAACCCTATTGAGAACCTTTGGAGCATCATCAAGCAAAAGATCTATGTGGGTGGAAGGCAGTTCACATCCAAGCAGGTGCTCTGGGAGGCTATTATGGCATCCTGCAAAGACATTAAAGCAGAAACTATCAAAGAACTCACAAGTTCAATGGATGCAAGAATTGTGAAGTTGATATCAAAGAAGGGGTCCTATGTTAACATGTAACTTGACCTGTTAAGATGTTTTTGATTCAAACTTTTCTTGATTTCAGTAAATATGACCTCCTAATGCTGCAAATTCAACAAATGACAATTTTTTGTTCTTTACAACCTATAAAATATCTTGAAATTCTGAAATTCTGCATAATAATTTGGAACACTGCATTTTGAGTTTTTTATTTTTGAAAAAAATACTGTTATCATTAGGAGGTTTGTTCAATAGAATTTGACTTATACTCTAACAGTTGATGACTTGAAAATGATACTGACTGACTGAGCATTACTATTTAGGAAAATCTGAGCAAAGTGTAATTTGCATAATAATGTGGAACGCGGTGTAGAAAATGATGGTCATTTAGAGTCAAACAGACCATAAAGCAGGGGACGCTTTAGGGGCGGGGCTACGAGGTGATTGACAGGTCTCTATGTCACTCCTCCTCAGTCCATATATGGTCACTTCCTGTTCAATGGTTGCAAAAAAACAAGATGGCGACGGCCGTAATGCCGAACTCGAGGCTTCTAAATGCTAAAAGAACATTTGTTTCGGGCGAGAAGGTCGCAGCGTGGACTTCAGAGCGCGTCTCTGTGTGGTGGGCGGGGCTTACCGGTGGGCGTGGTCTGTCCCAGCAGCCCGTCAGAGGCCTGCACCGTGGTCACCATGGCGCCCGTGGCGGCGTCGCCGATGGTGGCGGGGTAGTAGTACTGCGTCTCTGCAGCGCCGTCCTCCAACCCGTCAGGCTGAGAGAACACGGCCTGGCAAGAGACGCGGTAACTCGTCAACTCTTTCACTCGTTAACTAATGATGTGTGATGTCATCAGAGCCAGCCCTGCGGAGACGTGGATGAAGTCTCTCACCTGCGTGACGGTCTGAGTGGCGGACGGGAACCCGGTGACGAGGCTGACGGCCGCGGCGCCGTCCGGCTGCCCCTCCAGCTGGCCATCGGACACCTGGATCACTCTGTAGGTCACCTGAAGGTCACACAGCGAGGTCACCACGAGTCCACACCACGGACACGCCCGTCTAACTTCTGCAGCTCCGTTCAGATAAGCGCTCACAAACTTCTTTTCAGCAGCTTTGTATCCACAGCATTAATCCAGAATCTAATGCATCCAGTTCTTCCTGCAGTACCGTGGTCAGTGAAGGTAACACGTACCTGGCCGCCCGCTCCCTCCGTCTTGAACAGGTACTTGATGGGCTGCTCGCTGTAGGTGGCAGCAGACTGGATGGTGGCGATGGCCGCCGGGTCCTCTGCCGTGGCCACAGACCCTGAAGGCAGCACGAGACACGAAGGTGAGACCGGCTATAACTGGTAGAACTACAGGTAGATGACTACAGGTATATGACTACAGGTATAATGACTACAGGTAGATTGACTACAGGTATAATGACTACAGGTATATGACTACAGGTATAATGACTACAGGTAGATTGACTACAGGTATAATGACTACAGGTAGAATGACTACAGGTAGAATGACTACAGGTATAATGACTACAGGTAGATGACTACAGGTATAATGACTACAGGTATAATGACTACAGGTATATGACTACAGGTATAATGACTACAGGTATATGACTACAGGTAGAATGACTACAGGTATAATGACTACAGGTAGAATGACTACAGGTAGAATGACTACAGGTAGAATGACTACAGGTATAATGACTACAGGTAGAATGACTACAGGTAGAATGACTACAGGTAGAATGACTACAGGTAGATTGACTACAGGTAGAATGACTACAGGTAGAATGACTACAGGTAGAATGACTACAGGTATATGACTACAGGTATATGACTACAGGTAGAATGACTACAGGTATAATAACTACAGGTAGAATGACTACAGGTATAATAACTACAGGTATATGACTACAGGTAGAATGACTACAGGTATAATAACTACAGGTATAATAACTACAGGTATATGACTACAGGTAGATGACTACAGGTAGAATGACTACAGGTAGAATGACTACAGGTAGAATGACTACAGGTAGAATGACTACAGGTAGATGACTACAGGTAGAATGACTACAGGTAGATGACTACAGGTAGATGACTACAGGTAGAATGACTACAGGTAGAATGACTACAGGTATATGACTACAGGTATAATGACTACAGGTATAATAACTACAGGTATATGACTACAGGTATATGACTACAGGTATATGACTACAGGTAGATGACTACAGGTATATGACTACAGGTATAATGACTACAGGTATATACCTACAGGTATATGACTACAGGTATATACCTACAGGTATATGACTACAGGTATATACCTACAGGTATAATGACTACAGGTATATGACTACAGGTATATGACTACAGGTATATGACTACAGGTATATGACTACAGGTATATAACTACAGGTATATGACTACAGGTATATGACTACAGGTATATGACTACAGGTATATAGGTATATGACTACAGGTATATAACTACAGGTATATAACTACAGGTATATGACTACAGGTATATAACTACAGGTATATGACTACAGGTATATGACTACAGGTATATAGGTATATGACTACAGGTATATAACTACAGGTATATAACTACAGGTATATGACTACAGGTATATAGGTATATGACTACAGGTATATACCTACAGGTATATGACTACAGGTATATAACTACAGATATATAACTACAGGTATATACCTACAGGTATATGACTACAGGTATATAACTACAGGTATATAACTACAGGTATATAACTACAGGTATATGACTACAGGTATATAGGTATATGACTACAGGTATATACCTACAGGTATATGACTACAGGTATATAACTACAGATATATAACTACAGGTATATACCTACAGGTATATGACTACAGGTATATGACTACAGGTATATGACTACAGGTAACAGTAATGTAAGACTTATAAAAACAAGCTCAAATAGAATAAAATACAAGAATAATATTTAAAAATATATAGTAAATTGCAGCTGCAAACAGAGACTGAAAATAGGTTTAACTGATGATAGACCTTTACAACAGTCTTGTGGTTCATGTTAAATAACTTTAAACACCTTTCTTCACAGTAAAGACGAATTAAAGAAGCTAAAATAAAATAAAATCACAGTTAAGACTATATAAAGAAGATAAATAACAGCTGTTCACCTTCCTCGTTGATGGCAATGCTCTCATCTGGTTCCGGGCTTTTCTGTTGGCTGCACACAAACCAGCAGGTTAACTACCAGCAGGTTAAACCAGCAGGTTAACAACCAGCAGGTTAACTACCAGCAGGTTAACTACCAGCAGGTTAAACCAGCAGGTTAACTACCAGCAGGTTAAACCAGCAGGTTAAACCAGCAGGTTAACTACCAGCAGGTTAAACCAGCAGGTTAAACCAGCAGGTTAACAACCAGCAGGTTAACTACCAGCAGCTTAACTACCAGCAGGTTAAACCAGCAGGTTAACAACCAGCAGGTTAACTACCAGCAGGTTAAACCAGCAGGTTAACAACCAGCAGGTTAACTACCAGCAGGTTAACTACCAGCAGGTTAACAACCAGCAGGTTAAACCAGCAGGTTAACTACCAGCAGGTTAACTACCAGCAGGTTAAACCAGCAGGTTAAACCAGCAGGTTAACAACCAGCAGGTTAACTACCAGCAGGTTAACTACCAGCAGGTTAACCCAGCAGGTTAACTACCAGCAGGTTAACTATCAGCAGGTTAACAACCAGCAGGTTAACTATCAGCAGGTTAAACCAGCAGGTTAACAACCAGCAGGTTAACTATCAGCAGGTTAACTACCAGCAGGTTAACTACCAGCAGGTTAAACCAGCAGGTTAACTACCAGCAGGTTAAACCAGCAGGTTAAACCAGCAGGTTAACTACCAGCAGGTTAACTACCAGCAGGTTAAACCAGCAGGTTAAACCAGCAGGTTAACTACCAGCAGGTTAAACCAGCAGGTTAAACCAGCAGGTTAACCCCTTAGTTAACTACCAGCAGGTTAAACCAGCAGGTTAACCCCTTAGTTAACTACCAGCAGGTAAGTTAGTGTCATTATTGTTGGTAAACGATGACGTCATTCTCACCTCTTCATGTCTGGACGAGGAGACCGCCTTCGCTCGCGCCCACAGCCAGCCTGAGGAGCAGGGTCATCGGTTTGAAAAAAAGAGGCGGGAGAAACTGTGATAATATAAGATGATATATAATCGATAATAATATCGATCAGCGGTCTTAAAACGGGAGACAGAGATAGAGAGAGGTAGAGAGAGAGAGAGGGGCTGCGCGCGAGCTGAGTCCGGGGCGGACGTTACCGTGGGAGACAGCGGAAACTGTCGCGGAGTGTTCGCCTTCAGAATAAAAGCATCGCGTTTAGAGAGAGCCGTTGGCGTTCTCGTTAACGATGAAAAACTGTTTCCGTTTTACTTGCTATGATTCATATATGCTTTTATGTTTGTTTTTCTACTTGTGTGCTATTTAACTTAAAGAAATCCGAATGGGAACGTGAGCACGTATTTTAATTTTGGTGATCCGCCCCGGAAACGACATATCACACGTTGGCTAGCTTGATGCGGACCTTTCCGTCACTCGGCCCCAGAGGTTTTATTTTTACAGATGTTCAACAAAACACTTTCTCTTTCCGCCGATTTTGTGAGCGCAGTTCCCGCCGAAGCAAAATACACACAATATAACATGATATGAAAAGAGCTAAACTATACGCAAAGTGGTAAATTATGTAGAAAGCATCGCAGTATGAACAAAGATCTACTTACGCCGCAGTGGTCCCTCCCCCGGTATTTGTCAACAGAGTCGGTGTCTAGTCCATTATACGCATGCGCGAGCGGAAAGACGTGAAACCAACTCCAGATCGGTTGATAACTGCATGGAACTAGATTTTAATGCGAATATCTGACCCACGGTCTGTGGTTGATTCTGTCGCATTTTCGGTGGAAATGAGGCGTTGAGGAACACTCGGATATTTCACATATTTGACGGGAGAATTCAAAAACCACGAGTAAATTATATAAAAACCTTATTTTACTGTTGGTCATTGATGCTTTTTAAATGAATGCTTATATTCACTCATATTTTTCACTATTTGTGTACGTAATATACCCGTCTAACCTTTATCTGTGCAGCTTTGTTGTCCTAGTCCCGAGCTGTTATTTTTATTTCTGTGGGGAAAAAACCTGTTAAATTCCTTGTAAGTGAACGCATACTTCCACAAAATAAAACAATGTAATGGCGATAGATTAAAGTTGTTTTTTTGATATCCTATCAATGGCACGTTGCTCTGACAGAACAACATATTGTTGCACTTACTGTAATATAACGATTATTTTTTTATTTTACAACCGGAAAACGTTAAATATGTGAAGCTTGCTTCTAATAAATGATCTGTTGAGGCGTTTTACTGTCACACATTCTTCATGATATCACTGGAACAGCAGGATGTGTGATTTAAATACAGCTGCAGAGGAAATATAAAATGTTAACAAAACACTGGACAGCGCCCGAGGTTCGAACCCACGAGGGTTGAGATCTGATTGTAGAATAACAAGCGGTCGAAGTAACCACTGAGCTAAACCAGTGCAGCAGCTGCAGCAGGAAACGGGCTCTATACCATAGACTGGATCTATGATGACGTCAGAGAGACAGAGCAGCTGAGCAGATGCATGAGTCATGCTCATGAAGCCAGTTTCCTGCTCTAGCTGCTGCGCTGGTTTAGCTCAGTGGTTACTTCGAACAACCTTTCTCCTTGCGAGAATTCCCTGTCTCTATCCCTCCGGGGGTTCGAACCTCGGGCGCTGTCCAGTGCTTTTTTTTTTTTTCAATAAATATCAGTATTATATTGTAGCGACCCTGGGTCAGGAAAGCTACGAGACGTCAGATGGCTTATAGTGTGTTTATTACAGGAACATAGAACAGGCTACTGTGGGCCGTAGCCTACGCCAAAACAACAGCAGAACCCCGTGAAAGCTCTCAACCAGCTTCACGTCTGCTCCGGGTCACACACTCTGCTGGGTCAATATCACCATAAGGTGCCTTTCGGACTTCCCATTTCCCCAAAAAAACTAAGATTTTCCATTGAACTTCATATGCATTGTATTACGTAGATGTTATGCTGTTACAAATGCATGTTGGTCAAGCTCCCACACTTTTTTTTATAAATTAACTGCATGATGACAATGTACTTGCAAACAGCCACACATGTCTATCCTGTCATGGACACATTTAAAGTAGACTAAATACATTGTAATTACATAGTGATTATAAATTGTACATTTTCAGAAAGATATTAAGTCCCTTTCTCAACAATAGATTTTATTTGATGGGTAAAGCTAAATAATAATAACTAAATTATGCAAATAATGTCCACCCTGCAATGGAAAACTTGCTGAGGGTAAACAATGACAGAGTGGACATTTTTGGCTAAAATTAGCATTTAATGAGCACATGATGGACCTTCAGTTAGCAATATGATTCAGTTAGCAAGGTGACTGTGTACTGTTTAACAAATATATTTCGAATTTCTGAAAGGTTTTTTTATATTAATTGATATTTCACTATGACAGAGTGGACATGATGAGCTTGACAACATAACACTACACACATAATATGATGAAAACTACGATATACAAGTGTAAATACTTAGTCTGCAACATGCCGCTGTTTCAGCCTCAAGTGAAGAAAGACACATTGGTGGTAGTGATGTCACTGAAAACATCAGAGGTTTTCTTAAAGGGGAAGTTGCCCCATAATGACAGGGTGGACAGCAATGTCAGGGACACGTGAAAAATGCTCAATATGATTATGAAAATAGAATATATATGATCAAAATGACTCATTTTATCAAATGACTTGTTGTGGACAATACAACCATATCATTTCTGGGGGGGATTTAATATAATTTAAGCATCTATTACACACACTGTAGTTAGCAGAGCAGTGTGTGGGACATGCCAAAATCACGTACAACCAATGAAACAAAACAGTATAAAATAATGAAAACACATTTCAAGAGACTTATCATTGTATTTCTATGTTTGTAAATGTTTGGCCATTTATAAAAGCACCTCAGAGTTTCATGGTGGTTGAGATGGTTGTGGACTTCAGAAAGAACGCAGCCCCACCCGCCCCTCTCACCCTGTGTGACTCCCCCGTCGACGCTGTGGAGTCCTTCCGCCTCCTGGGCTCCATCATTTCCCAGGACCTCAAGTGGGAACTGAACATCAGCTCCATCGCCAAGAAGGCCCAGCAGAGGATGTTCTTCCTGAGGCAGCTGAAGAAATTCAACCTGCCGATGAAAATGATGGTGCACTTCTACACTGCCATCGTTGAGTCCATCCTCTGCTCCTCCATCACCGTCTGGCACACCGCAGCCACTGCCAAGGACAAGGCCAGGCTGCGGCGCATCATCCGCTCTGCTGAGAGGTGATTGGCTGTAATCTGCCATCCCTCCAGGACTTGTTCGCCTCCAGGACTCTGAAGCGAGCTAGGAAGATTGCAGCTGACCCCTCTCACCCTGGACATATCCTGTTGGAGTCCCTCCCCTCTGGCAGGAGGCTGAGGTCCATCAGGACCAAGACCTCACGCCACACAAACAGTTTCTTCCCGTCAGCAGTCGGGCTCATCAATGGGGCTCGGGTCCCCCACTGACTGTCTGTCACCCCCAGCTATTTAAATTTTTAATTTTCAATTTTAACTCTTAATTTTTATTTTTATTTTCTCTTCTTTATTTTTATTTCTCTTTACCATTCACTCCTCTGCACACCGCATACTTAAACACTCGTCACTTTAACATACACTTTAACTTAAATACACATGTCACTTTAACGTACATTCACATTAACGTATCTGTTGACTGAGCACTGCTTATCTTACACATATTTTAATACCAATTGCACTGTTGTTTTCGTTGATTGTTGATTGTTGTTTGTCTCGTCTTACGTCCCATGTCCATGTCCAATGTATGCACCTTTCCGCCTCAAAAAATTCCTCGTTTGTGTGAAAACATTCCTGGCAAATAAACGGTTTCTGATTCTGATTCTGATTATCATGCTACATTTTCATAATAACTGAGTGATTCTGATGAGGAAAGCAAAGGCACTTTATATTGATATTGACTCTGCTCCGAACGGCTCGTAACACACACACAACCACATCCCACTCCCTCGCTCTCCAATCACAGGCACGCGTCACAGCTAACCAGCTCATGAGACGTTCACTGACCTCCTGAACATAACATTCATAACATAACATTTCCCTCAGTCCGTTACACTACCCTCCCCCCACAAAGTCCCTCGCCCCCTCAGGTGGCCAGGGGGCCTCCGGTTCCTCTGAGGCTGCCGTCGGCGTTGGGGAGAAGGAAAAGGGGTTGCGGGGACGCTGGGACCAAGGTCAGGGGATGGGAAGGGAGGAGCTGGGCCAGGGACACCAAGACCAGTCTGTGAAGGGGCGGGCGAACGGCTGGGTCCATTGGGAAGGGTGTGGGGGTAGTCTGGGCAGAGTTCAGGGTTCCCCGTGTCCCAGGCTCTTGTCCTGGTGGGGTGAATGTGCCCCGCTAGGGGGCCAGCCTGTCTCTGTGAAGAGCGACTTTCCTTCCTCGTGGTGGCAGCTGGACCCAGTACACCACCTCTCCAAGTCTCTCCAGGACTCGGCAGGGCCCCACCCACTCACTATCGAGCTTTGGGCACCTGCCCTTCTTCCTCTGAGGGCTATACACCCAGACCAGCTCTCCGACTTCAAAATGTCGTCCTCTGACGTGCACGTCGTAGTTCCTCTTTTGCCTTGCGCCCGCACTGCACATCTGGTTCCTGGCAAACTCGTGGGCAGACTCCAAGCGGTCCTGGAGTTTCCGAGCATAGCTGAGCCCCGGGGGACCCGCAGGGGCTTCAGGAGGTTTCCCCATCATCATCTCAGCTGGCGTCCGGATTTCTCTACCGAGAGCAGGAAGTGGAGTCCTGCACAGCAGACCTGTAAGCCATCAGCACAAGAGGCACGTGGTCGTCCCAGTCGCGTTGATGTTCAGCTGCCACTATGGCCAGCTGCTGTGCCAGCGTGCGGTTGAATCTCTCGACCAGCTCATCGCTCTGTGGTCTTGTGGGATCCCAGTTTGTCACACATGGCAGCGAAGACACGGGACTCAAAGTTCTTGCCCTGATCTGTATGGATGAAATCTGCTGAACATTCCCCCCACCAGAGCATCCACAATCGTCTCCACCTCCTGGTTCGGCATGCAGTAAGCGTCGGGCCACTTAGTAAAATAGTCCATGGCAGTGAGGATGTAACGGTTATGTGGCAGTGGGGCGGGGTTTGCGCACAGCTGCAGAGGGAACGGAACGAGGGGGTGGTTCAGGGAACAGGTGTGAGCATGAGGTGTAATTGGCCTCAGCTCGGGGCAATCTGTGTTTGTGTGTCTCTCCCCAATATAAACAGTAGTAGCGGCTGTGGAACGGGAGAGCTGGAAGCGGAGTGGACACGGCCGAGAAAGCCGAAGCAGCCGGGACAAGAAGGCGGGGGCCCTCTGCGAGAGTGCACATAGAAATAAAGGACATTAATAATCAAGCCAAGCGTGTTGCCCTCTTTTATACCTGGCTGAGACTCACAAGTGTAACAGGGTCGTGTTACAGGTTACCTCTCTCTGATTGAGGAAACGGTACGAGAACATCAATCCCCACCCTCTCCATGGGACACCCAGCCGGAAACTGCTGGAGCTGGGCATGAGATCTGTCTGCAGGGCCTTTCTTCGCCGTGCAGCTGTCACAGTGGCGGCAGTAGTCCTCCACATCCCGCCTATGTTGGTCCCAGTAGAACCCCAGTAGAAATCATACGCCTGTAGCTCCTCAATCCAGCGTGCCAGCTGGCCCTCTGGCTCTTTAAAAGACATGAGCCACTGTAAGGCAGAGTGGTCGGTCCGGACTGTGAAGTGGAGGCCCCCAAGGTAATATCTGAAATGTCGGATGGCACAGACCATAGCAAGCAGCTCCCGCCTCGTGACACAGCTCGTTCAGCCTTGTTAAACTGTCTGCTGTGATACGCCACCACTCTCTCTCCTTCAGGAGTCACTTGGGCCAGCACAGCACCTGCGCCTGCATTACTGGCGTCCGTGTCGAGGATAAAAGGCAGGGTGGGGTCAGGCGGTGAGAGGACTGGGGCCTCCACAAGGGCTCTCTGCAGTGAAGTGAAAGCTGTATGGCACTCCTCTGTCCAATCAAACCCCACCCCTTTTTGCAGCAGGCGGAATAGTGGTACAGCTATGCAGGAAAAACCCCTCACAAACTTTCTATAGTAGGAGGCCAGGCCCAGGAAGCTTTTCAGATCCTGCACAGTGCTGGGGGTAGGCCAATCCTTCACCGTCTGCACTTTATCATCCATGGTGCCGACACCGGCCCCAAGCTTGTGCCCAGAAATGTGACCTCCCGTTGCATGAAAGAGCATTTCTGTGGGTGCAGCTTTAGACCTGCTGCTGTCACCCTCTCCAGCACCCACCTCAGGGCCTTGAGAGCCACCTGGAAGGAGTCTCCATGCACCAGTATGTCGTCCAGGTACACAACACACTCCTGCCGAGGGATACCAGCGAGTACCCTGTCCATTAGTCTCTCGAACGTGGCAGGAGCATTGCAGAGGCCAAACGGAAGGACTTTAAACTGCCACAAGCCTCCATTAGTGATGAAGGCAGTTTTGGCCCTAGCTTCAGGGCTGAGAGGGACCTGCCCTGCTCCGCAGGTCCAAAGAGGAGTACCAGGCTGACCCTGCCACCGTGTCGAGGGCTTCATCGATGCGTGGAAGGGGGTAGGAGTCCAGGGGCTGGTGGAAGGCTCGATGATTCCCGCTCGCTGCATCCCTTGCAGGGCTTTGTCTGCCGCAGCCTGCCTGGCCAGTGGGAGGCGTCGAGGTCTCATCCTAATCTCCTGTTTCGATGTTATGCTGGAGGAGATCCGTGCGGCCCACATCGTCCTCCGACATTGAAAAACAGTCCTTGAACTCAAGAAGCAGCTGCCACAACAGATCATGTTCACTAGGAGACAAACCATCACAGTTTATCTGCCAGACCTCCATCACTGCCAAGACTCTTCCACGGTCGTCAGGTGGAGAGGCGTTTGTCACCTGTGTGTGTGGACTTGCAGCTGGCCGGACAGAGGCGGGGGGTGGGTGCAACTCAGCAGCTGGCAGGGTGGAGGGCGGTGGGGGTGGCTCATTTGAAGGGATGCAGCTGGGAGCAGCATAATTTGTTGTCTTAGCCGTCAGTGTGGCAACGGTGTGGGTCGCAACACAGCCAGGCCGGGTTAGCAACCCACACCGGGCAGCGGATAGACTTTCTGCCCAGCCACAGAGTCACTATTGCTTCCCCAACCATGGGAGTTCGCTCCCCTGTGACTGACTGCAGTTTCACTATAGTGGGAAAAATATCAGTTCCATTTTTCACCACATCGGGCCTCACCAGGGTTGCTGACGAACCTCTGTCTACCAGTGCAGAGCAGCATGTCCCTCCAATGGTGAGCGGTGCATACCAACAGTCTCCTATCCAGGTTCGGCCCAGCACCACTAGTCGCTCCAGCTGACCATCAAAATGCTCCGGTGGTCTGGTTGCCCCTATTTGGTCGGACGGTTGCGTAGCTTCGTTAATTAAAGGGGGCTGGGACAGAGTGCCAAGGGTCCGCATCGTCCCGATTATGCGGTCCACGGCTCGTTTCCCTTGTCCGCAGTGGAACGGGGTCAGTGTCGCACCAGGTGGCCAGGCTGGCCACGCCCCCAGCAGACTCTTGGTCGTGGCTTGTCCTGCCTCTCGTCTCTTAAAGTGGCAGCCCTTACCAGCTGGGTTATCTCCCCCACCCAGTCAGGCTGCGCCAACTCCCTTTCAGTCTCACAAGCAGCTCTCCCTTTGGTGATTTTTCAACCACTTTACCCAAGGCGCCAGCACACAGCATCTCTCTCTCTCCGTCGCTGACTCCAAAGCCTCCTGGAGCGACCCGAAGTGAGCCGGTAGTGTCTGGATGCGCAGGTCACCTGGCAGCAGGGTCTGGAGGAAATGGTCCCTAGCTAGCTCGCTCTGCAAAGAAAGGGTCATGTGGGCGTAGGTGCGGTGGACAAGCCCCTCGATGTCATTAGCGAGCTCCCTCAGCGGCTCCTCTGGCCGGCGCTGTGTGCTGCATAGTTCAGAGCGGAACAGGCTAGTGTCCACATCGTCGCTTTAGAGCCCCAATTAGTGCATCATAATCACTCCTAACATCGGGACTCAGCAGCAGCAGGCTTGATAAAGCGTCACCCGTGAGGCACATCGCTAACTGGAGAGCTTTTACTTCAGTGGACCATCTACTGGCATTGGCTAACAGTTCAAATTGTGCACAAAAAGCTTCCCAGTTGGATTTACCGTCATATCTGTGGGTCTTTATTGTGGACGGAATAGCTTCTCTGCGTGTCTCAGTGTGCTCAGTCATGTCTCTTTCTGCGGCCGCAGTCATTCCTCTACGGACGCTATTTCCACCACCGGCGCGGCGCGAGCGGCCAAGGCCAGCCTCCGCAGCCATCCTCGCGGCCATTTATTTTACCTGCTCTCGGTGCTCCGTCGTCTGTTATTTTTACATTTTACAACTGGAAAACGTCAAATATGTGGAACTTGGATCTAATAAATGATCTGTTTATTCTTCATGATATCATTGGAACAGCAGGATGTGTGATTTAAATACAGCTGCAGAGGAAATATAAAATGTTAACAAAACACTGGACAGCGTCCGAGGTTCGAACCCTCGAGGGGTTGCGATTTAATTGTGGAATAACAAGCGGTCGAAGTAACGACTGAGCTAAACCAGTGCAGCAGCTGCAGCAGGAAACGGGCTCTATACCATAGACTGGATCTATGATGACGTCAGAGAGACAGAGCAGCTGAGCAGTTTCCTGCTGCAGATGATGCACTGGTTTAGCTCAGTGGTTACTTCGAACAATCTTTCTCCTTGTGAGAATTCCCTGTCTCTATCCCTCCGGGGGTTCGAACCTCGGGCGCTGTCCAGTGCTTTTTGTTTTTTTTCAACAAAAGCTTCCTTGCTGTCATTTACTCGTGTGACTAAAATCAGAATAACACATTTACTGGACAATTTATACAAAAGTCTGTAAAAAAAACTATTTCATAAGATGTATTTGATTTGCCTTTGATTTTTAAAAATATATTTTTTATTTGCCTTCAGTCACAAACATGAGTCCACATTGTGTTTAAAGCTGGTGTTTGTGCACAGCGTCAGATAAATATCAGTATTATATTATATTATTTATTTGTGTCCTTGGTCTTGAAGTGGGGAAAATTGCAGGATTACAGCAGCAGCGCAAACCAGAGACACATAGTAAATTAAATAAATAAGTCATATAAATAAACAGTACAAACAGTAATAAAAACAGTAAAGAAGAAAAATAATCCACCGTAGCAATATTATGGTGTCTGTACGATCAATATGAAGCTAGCACGTTAGCTTAGCTTTAATGGCCAGTAGGATTTGGCGCCGCCTAGCGGTGAGGATGCAGATCACAACCAACTGAAACTTCTCTCTCGTTATTACATTATGACATTTTGACATTATGACATTATGACAGTTATTACATTTTGACGAGGATTTTGCTGTTTTAACCCTTCTTTTTGTTTTACCTCTACGGCTCTTTGAAACCACAGAGCAGTGGATGAATCATCTCACGTGATGCTACTCAGCCAATCGGTACAACTAGGAGACAGAGCAGCAGGTTTCTGAGCAGATGCATGAGTCATGCTCATGAAGCCAGTTTCCTGCTGCAGCTGATGCACTGGTTTAGCTCAGTGGTTACTTCGAACAACCTTTCTCATTGGAGAATACTGTCGTTGCATCTGATGTCACAGACCTCTTGTGTCTTCAGAGTGAGAATGAGCTCCAGAGGTTAAATGTCTGGGACCTTCTAGGTTCCTTCTCTCCTCCATCAGCGTCTCAAACCCAGTGGAGAGCCGTGCTTTTTCTACCTGCGCCTTCAGTGCCGTCTCTCACCTCATTATGACGCCACAGCTACCACACACAGCCACTGGAACAGCAGGATGTGTGATTTAAATACAGCTGCAGAGGAAATATAAAATGTTAACAAAACACTGGACAGCGCCCGAGGTTCGAACCCACGAGGGTTGAGATCTGATTGTAGAATAACAAGCTGTCGAAGTAACCACTGAGCTAAACCAGTGCAGCAGCTGCAGCAGGAAACGGGCTCTATAACATAGACTGGATCTATGATGACGTCAGAGAGACAGAGCAGCTGAGCAGATGCATGAGTCATGCTCTTTTATACAAAAGTCTGTGAATAAAACTATTAAAAAAATATATATTTTCTTTGTCTTTAGTCCACATTGTGTTTAAAGCTGGTGTTTGTGCACAGCATCAGATACAAATCTGTATTATATGATATTATTATATTTAAATGTGTAGAATTAGATAAAAGTGAAGGCTGTAAGATTGTTTTTGACCCGTCAAGTCCAAAAGTAAAATCATCTAATTCATGTTGATGAATCTGAAGAGTTATATTCCTCAAAGAAAGTTCATTTAATAAAAACAGAATAACCTTTAATACCAGGGCCCGAAAGGCCTCCTTCTTCAGCTTGACGGCTTGACACTGAACCCTTAACTGCTCCCCAGGCGCCTCACAGGGCTGCCCACTGCTCCCTATCCAGGGATGGGTCAAATGCAGAGAAGAATTTCCCCAAGGGGATTAATAAAGTGCATGTTTCTTTTTCTTGACGGCTTCCCTCTCCCCCGGTGTCCTCCACCGTTTTTTGTTGATGCCGCAACGACAGGCACCGATGACCTTCTGACCACAGCTGCTAGCGGCCGCCTCCACAATAGAGGCTTTGAACACGGTCCACTCGGATTCCATGTCCCCAGCCTCCCTCGGGATCTGTGAGAGGAGTTGAGGACCTCCCGGACAGGATCCTCTGCGAGACCAGTGTTCTGGTACCAGGCACACTTATGAGCCACCTTATGCTCCAACATGGTGTTTGCTATGGACAAACCGTGGCTAGCACAGAAGTCCAACAACAAAACACCGCTTGGGTTCAGATCGGGCAAGCCGTTCCTCCCAATCACGCCCCGCCAGGTTTCTCTGTCATTGCCCACGTGAGCGTTGAAGTCTCCCAAGAGAACTATGGAGTCGGCAGGCGGCGCCCTTTCCAGGACCGTCCCACCGACTCCGAACTGCTGTTCGGTGCATAAGCACAAACAACAGTCAGAGCCTTACTCCCTGGTGAGAGGCGACCCTCCCGCCCGGCGCCTCTCACCCTGGGCAACTCCAGAAAAGGACAAAGTCCAACCCTTCTCCAGGAGCTTGGTTCCAGAGCCAGTACTGTGCGTGGAGGTGAGCCCAACCATATCTAGCTGGTACCGCTCCACCTCCTGCACCAGCTCCGGCTCTTTCCCCGCTAGCGAGGCGACGTTCCACGTCCCTAGAGCTAGTCTATGCTGCCTCCGATCGACTCGCCCAGGACCCCTGCCCGCCGCCCGGTCTATATAGCACCCGACCCCGATGCTTGTTTCTTCAGGCTGAGCCCAACCGGGCCTCATGGGCAAAGCCCCGGCTACCAGACGCTTACCGGCGAGCACTAGTCTAACGCTCTGAGAGCAGACTAGTTAACGCTCTGAGAGAGACTAGTTAACGCTCTGAGAGAGCAGACTAGATAACGCTCTTAAGAGAGACTAGTTAACGCTCTGAGAGCAGACTAGATAACGCTCTGAGAGCAGACTAGATAACGCTCTGAGAGAGACTAGTTAACGCTCTGAGAGCAGACTAGATAACGCTCTGAGAGAGACTAGTTAACGCTCTGAGAGCAGACTAGTTAACGCTCTGAGAGCAGACTAGATAACGCTCTGAGAGAGACTAGATAACGCTCTGAGAGAGACTAGTTAACGCTCTGAGAGCAGACTAGATAACGCTCTGAGAGAGACTAGTTAACGCTCTGAGAGCAGACTAGATAACGCTCTGAGAGAGACTAGTTAACGCTCTGAGAGCAGACTAGTTAACGCTCTGAGAGCAGACTAGATAACGCTCTGAGAGAGACTAGTTAACGCTCTGAGAGCAGACTAGATAACGCTCTGAGAGAGACTAGTTAACGCTCTGAGAGCAGACTAGATAACGCTCTGAGAGAGACTAGTTAACGCTCTGAGAGCAGACTAGATAACGCTCTGAGAGAGACTAGTTAACGCTCTGAGAGAGACTAGATAACGCTCTGAGAGAGACTAGATAACGCTCTGAGAGAGACTAGTTAACGCTCTGAGAGCAGACTAGATAACGCTCTGAGAGAGACTAGTTAACGCTCTGAGAGAGACTAGTTAACGCTCTGAGAGCAGACTAGATAACGCTCTGAGAGAGACTAGATAACGCTCTGAGAGAGACTAGTTAACGCTCTGAGAGAGACTAGTTAACGCTCTGAGAGAGACTAGATAACGCTCTGAGAGAGACTAGATAACGCTCTGAGAGAGACTAGTTAACGCTCTGAGAGCAGACTAGATAACGCTCTGAGAGAGACTCGTTAACGCTCTGAGAGCAGACTAGATAACGCTCTGAGAGAGACTAGTTAACGCTCTGAGAGAGACTAGTTAACGCTCTGAGAGAGACTAGATAACGCTCTGAGAGCAGACTAGTTAACGCTCTGAGAGAGACTAGTTAACGCTCTGAGAGCAGACTAGATAACGCTCTGAGAGAGACTAGTTAACGCTCTGAGAGAGACTAGTTAACGCTCTGAGAGAGACTAGATAACGCTCTGAGAGCAGACTAGTTAACGCTCTGAGAGAGACTAGTTAACGCTCTGAGAGCAGACTAGATAACGCTCTGAGAGAGACTAGTTAACGCTCTGAGAGCAGACTAGTTAACGCTCTGAGAGAGACTAGTTAACGCTCTGAGAGAGACTAGTTAACGCTCTGAGAGCAGACTAGTTAACGCTCTGAGAGCAGACTAGATAACGCTCTGAGAGAGACTAGTTAACGCTCTGAGAGAGACTAGTTAACACTCTGAGAGAGACTAGTTAACGCTCTGAGAGCAGACTAGATAACGCTCTGAGAGAGACTAGTTAACGCTCTGAGAGCAGACTAGTTAATGCTCTGAGAGCAGACTAGTTAACACTCTGAGAGAGACTAGTTAACGCTCTGAGAGCAGACTAGATAACGCTCTGAGAGAGACTAGTTAACGCTCTGAGAGAGACTAGTTAACGCTCTGAGAGCAGACTAGTTAATGCTCTGAGAGCAGACTAGATAACGCTCTGAGAGCAGACTAGTTAACGCTCTGAGAGAGCAGACTAGATAACGCTCTGAGAGCAGACTAGTTAACGCTCTGAGAGCAGACTAGATAACGCTCTTAAGAGAGACTAGTTAACGCTCTGAGAGAGACTAGTTAACGCTCTGAGAGAGACTAGTTAACGCTCTGAAAGCAGACTAGATAACGCTCTGAGAGAGACTAGATAACGCTCTGAGAGAGACTAGTTAACGCTCTGAGAGAGACTAGTTAACGCTCTGAGAGCAGACTAGTCTAACGCTCTGAGAGAGACTAGTTAACGCTCTGAGAGAGAGACTAGTTAACGCTCTGAGATCACTAATTTCCAGTGAGAGATAATTACCGTCGGTAATTTCCCGACGGGAGGCAAGTTCTCTAAACATCATGGAGGGGAAAAAAGTGACGGAGAAAAGACGGACAGAAGCAGCGAGAGCACTTCTTTACATCGGTGGCATTCATCCTCCACCCTGCTTTCAACCGGCCTGGTCAGTAAATCACAGACTCTCTGTCTCTTTTGTTTGTGTGTGTGTGTGTGTGTGTGTGTGTGTGTGTGTGTGTGTGTGTGTGTGTGTGTGTGTGTGTGTGTGTGTGTGTGTGTGTGTGTGTGTGCCTCTCCCATATGTGTGGCTGTTGTGCTGCTGTTGCATAGCAGCGTCGGGCCTAACAACACCCTTGAACAGTACATTATTGATGATACAGTACTGCCTCTCATACCTTATTGCTCAATTAAATGTATCACCTCTATTAGCGTCACGCTTGATACCTTTATTGAATTCAGATCCGGGTTGGTCAACATTTATAGGAACAAGGAAGTTCAGACTGCAACCGTTTAATTACACACCCTCTAAACCTTTAAAGGGAAACACAAAGACAACTCCCTCTCAAACTATGACAGCAATGTTCTGGGACTTTTATGTTTGTGCTGTGTCATAGACTAGTGAGCGTTGAAGTCTGGGACTGTAATTATCTGGGTTCAGGCTTAAGTTTCATTTACTCAACACAAACCCAGAACACATCAGCCTCGACACGCAGCACAACACCTTTCCTCAGAGCTCAACATTTCTGGACTGCAGCCATGTTTGAGAAGGGTCTGTTTGGGTTCTGGTTCTGTCTGCTGGCTGTCTTTTTCCAGGTCTGGCCCGGTCCGGCTCAGGGCTTCAATCCAGTGCAGTGCCTCGTCTCCAGGAACTACAATCTGATCAGGCGGCCAGAGAGTTTGGATTTGGATGGGAAAAGCTGCTGGTGGGACTGTGCAGCAGAGCCGGACTGCCACATGGCCGTGGAGTCCACTCCGCTCCAAGGCTCAGCTGAGTGTCTGCTGGTCAACTGTCAGAACCAGGGCCGACTCTCACACCGCCGAGATCAGAGCGCGAGCATCGACATTTACCCCAAGAGCCCCATGGACGAAGGTGAGATGGATTCACATTGTCTAGAGGGTTCTGTTCAGAGTATGTTTACGGGTATTTGATGGGGACCTCCAATGGTTCTTTGTGAGCGTGATGCTGGAATCTTGTTCTGGATTGTTGGTAATGAAACTCAAGATCTACTGCAATGTTTCTGATTGAGATAAAAACCTGCTGACTGCTGTGAAATGTCTTTATTCCACAGAACAAAGGAAGAAGTTGATGGAAGGCAGCTTTGGCCAATTTAACGAGAAATGTAAGCACGGAATTATATATTAATTAATACTAATTTGTACCCATAAATGATCCATTTTGTGTGAAATTCAATGTAATGTGAAGGTATCATGCTGTGTCCTAGTATCTACATCCAAAACCAACATAACAGTATAAAGATTGGTCTGCTGGACATGGATACAGATTTAAATAGCATGATGTAACCTTTGAGATGCCTTAAACATGCTAAGTATTGTTTTACATTCAGCTTTCGCTTCACCAGACAGGTTTCCATCCAAATGTTGCACACATTTTAACAAAAATTTCCTGAAAATTGCCAAAAGAAAAGTTTCCTTTGGCCCCGCCTCTCAGCCGTTGGTCCTACCTCTTTATCATCGACAAGAAAAATACCTCTGGATTCAGCTGTTATGGCATTTTACACTGTTTAGGACCAAATGATTTAGTTTAGTTTAGTTTATTTACTGGATCCCCCAAATATAACACATACAAAAACGTGCAAAACATAACGTGAAACAAACAGTTAAAAATAGTACAAACAGAATAAAAATTAAAATAGTACAGTCAGATACCTAGTGCAGTCCATCCATAATGTATACAAAGAAAAATCAGATGACTAAAAAGCAAAGGAAAATGTCAAGTGGTTAATGTCCTGAGGTGCGCCTTTAATTGTTTTTTAAATGACAGATTACCTGTATGAGTAATATGAGGAGGTAGTGAATTCCAAGCAGTAATTGCATGGAAAATAACTGCACGTTTGAGGAGGTTTGTTCTTGGGGTTGGAGGTATAAGTGACCTAAGCTAGTGTTCCTTGTGTGATGGTTATGTCTGTTAGATGTATATTGTAACTGATTGAATATTCAGGTTTCTGATTAAATACTACCTTTCTGAAAAATGGCTATAGTGAAGTTGAGTTTCCAGCTACTGACCATATGAATGGACAGTTTAGCAGGTGACAAAAGACCAGGGAGTGTAACACCTGACAAACAATAGAGTGCTAAATAAGCAAAGCACTCTCTGGTTATAGCTATGCCTCTTCCCATTTTAGTGACAATGCCGTCAATGTGCTCAGACCACGACAACTGTTGGTCCAACACTACACCAGTAGTTTGGCCTTCTTGACCGGTTCTATTGCTGAAGCTGACATTGACAGGTGAAGCTGTGTGTCACCATTAAGTGTATTCCATGAGCCAAACACAATACATTTAGTTTTCGAAATATGCAGGGTTGGTTTGTTCACTTTCACCCAATCAGACACTCTCTCCAGATCCTGATTCAGAATGGTTGCAAGTTCCTGTGTGTTTGAAGCATTGCTGTACAGTGTTGTGTCATCAGCATACATTACCATGTTGGAATTCTTAATTGACAAAGGGAGATCATTTGTGAAAATGGAAAAGAGTAAAGGGCCTAAGCAACTTCCTTGTGGAACTCCACAGCTAACGTATCTACAGTCTGATAAACTACCACTATAAAAGACTCTTTGCGATCTCTCAGAAAGATAACATGCGACTTTGCATTTCTTTTTGCAGATTTTCTGTAAATATGGGTAAAATGTGTCCTAAAGTTGGATGGCCATCTATGGCGTTCCAGAAGGGACATGGCGGCGAAATATTAGAATATTATATAATATAAAGTACTTTTTGGAAATCAAACCAGACCACATGGTTGGGGTTAGCTCTCTGCAATGAAAAGTGTAAGAGACCTCTTTAATATTCATTTTCAGGATTTTGAAGGAAAGCAAAGACCGTCCTGTCTGCTAAATATCATGAATTTATTCCCTCCATCTTGGTCCTGTCAGATCTGTGTTACCGGCCCGTGGAGTATGGTGCAAGACCTCCAGTTCGCTTCAGTCGTCCCCATCCCCCCTCCGATGAAATCCTCCCTCCCAACTTCTTCTTCTACAACATATCGAGTTATAGCTGTGAGGGATTTCACTTCAAAGGCAGCTTGTCTAACGGGAACCTCTTCCACACTGTGAAGGAGTGTGAAAGCCACTGCGGTGATGTTAAAGGTAACCGACCTCTTTCCAGATGATTCATCACATGTGTGTGAATAGTGTGGAATTACCCAGAGCCCAAACCTCAACATTATCACTATCATTTACGTTATTAACATTATCACTAATACAGTATCGTTATTTACATTATTATTAATACTTAAACATTAGCAACATTAATGCTAACACATTCACATTTGTATCACATTCATTCTATAGTCTTAGTTTAGATTTCAACCAGACAGCTCCTGTGATGTTCATGTCTGCGTATTTTCATAAAAACAGTTCTTTACAGTTACAGCTGGTTGACGTCATTGAGTTAACACAAATATACACACAGTGGATTACAGAACACATTTTGACATTCATGGAGTTGTTCATCAATGGATTGATTATGTTCAGGGACAAAGAACATTGATGAACATCGAGGATTCAATCGTTAACACAATAAACATATGTGTGTAAAAAGGTAATACTTTATCAGTAATATTATTATTATTATCTTGTTCGACAAGCACGAACATGTCAACAAATGTGAAACTCATTTCGATCGGCTCTCTCACCGCTTTGCTTACACAAGCCACTTGTTCTCAAACTTTTTTGTCACGCCCCTTTTGGAGGAAGACAAATGTTCACACCCCACCAAACAAAGTTGTAACAAAATGGTCTGCGGTGGAGAAATGTATCAGTGTTGTTTTCTGAATCTGAGTTCAGCTCATCTTGACCTCGTCGGATGGGCAATAACAGAATTGACCTCATTATTGTTTAAAGTCCAGTCGGTTGTTTTGTCTTTCTGTCCCTCACTCTTGCCTCTCAGGGCCGAAGCCACACATCATCGTCCACACAGGCTACAACGCCTGTCAGGATGAAGAGGAGGATGATGAGGAGTAGGACACTCCTCTCGGGACTACAGATGAAAAAACTGTGGCGCATTTACAGAAATGTTTGTATTAATGTGCACTGTAGCCTTATCAAATAAACCATTAAATTACAATGAATTGAGGAGACTGCGAGGAGGAGCAGTGGGGAAAAGGGCAAACATCTCAATAATAATTGTTGATGTATAAAACTCATGTTGAACTATTTTTCGGGGTCAGAGCTCTGAACCATCTGTGGTGAAGAGCGCTGACCATTCAATTGAATTATTCCAAGTTTCTGTTCAATAAATGCTTAAAGACATTTAAGTGTTTCACATCGCATTCATTTCTCGAATTGAGATCGATAAGGTTTATTTCCATTACATGGTCATGCAAAAAAAAAAAAAACAGGCGGACCGTGGTCTCCCCCGCAGAGCTTGACCTGGCAGGATTATCCTGTCGGAAGCCCGGTACTGAGTCCATATATTGGTTGTGGCGTCTCTTCTGGAAGCTGCAGGGACCACCAGAAGACAGGTGAGATCTATCCACAGGACTCGAAAAATGGTCGAAGGCTGGGTCCATGTTGGTCAGATTGTTCTGTTACGTGGTGGTTGTAGTTAGGACCCAAACGCCAACGACGATGCAAAGTAAATTTATTTCCAAAACCAAACTTCCAAAAACACAGAATCACAGATAAAAAACAGGGATCAAAAAAGGGCACAGGATTTAGGCTTTATGACATAGACTGGATATAAGAAGATGCCAGAGATCCCCTTTTCAGTCGAGAGTTAGAGATCAAAATCAAAACCGCTCTGGTGTCTCTGGGATCAATATGAAGCTCAACTAGGAGACAGAGCAGCAGGCTTCTGATCAGATGCATGAGTCGTGGTCATGAAGCCAGTTTCCTGGTGCAGCTGATGCACTGGTTTGGCTCAGATGTTACTTTGAACACCCATTCTCATTGGAGAATTCCCTGCTCTCTGTCCCTTCCTGGGATCGAACTGCCAGTGTTTTTTTGTTTTTTTTTAACAAAAGCTTCCTTGCATTTCATGTCACATACCTCTTGTGTCTTCAGAGTGAGAATGAGCTCCAGAGGATAAATGTCTGGGACCTTCTAGGTTCTTTATGTCCTCCATCAGTGTCTCAAACCTCAATTACATTTACGCGAGGCGTGTCAGCCAAGACAGCCCAACAATGTCGAGCGCCTTCAGCATCTCATGGCAGATCTCATCCCTCCCGGCGCCTTGCCACCAAGGAGCTTTTTGACGACCTTAACTCACTGGACAATGGAGGTCATTTTCAGTCGATTTTCTCGATTTAACATAATTTTCTTAGATTCACCTTTTAAGGCACTTCCATATAAGATATATACCCATGTTTTACATCATAAATTGCAGAACAATCTCGGCTATCTATATAATGAGGCACCATTAATAAGGCAAAAGTGTAAAGAGAAAAACTTTATAATATGACACTAAAGCTGAAAAATGGAATCTCGATTTTTGGAAATTCTTCATATCGCTTGAAAAAACCTAACTTTACTCAGGTGGTGACTCTGTTTAGGTGATGGCAATTGTTTTACCAAAGGTTTTAGGTTCACAAAAGCAGTGAAATATATGAATAAAATGTAAATAAATGTCTAAAACTAAAAAATTTATTATCGTTTTTGAGTAGAAATATGGTCTCTCATGCCTTTCACCAAAATGATAAAAATGTGACTGAGAAATGACTTCATAGTGCAGATAAAGCTTCATGGCGTGTGTGCAAATGAAAAATTACCATCACAACACTTTTTTTTTTTGGAAATAAAAATATGTATTATATTTTTTTTTAAATTACAGAATATATATTGAGAAATATAAAACAGAACAAAAACTAGTCAGACTATTTACAATATACAAGTGTGGCTTGCTTTGCTTCAATGGCATATCCTCATGCCATGGCATGCCATTCCCGGAAAAGTTTCTGTTCAGCTGCAGGCAGAGGGGAATGTTACACGCCTCGCACTTCCATGCCGTGTCTTTTCACACTTTCTTCATGCTGCAAAGCTCGCAAACCCTGCGACCCGCCGTTGACTTAGTTTTGGGGCAGGCTGCAACAGCAGCAGAGACAGGCACAGGACCATGACCTGCAGGTGCCGGTGTGGACCTGGTGTCCAGGCTGGCTGGAACTTGATGATGGGGGGAGCAGTGTCCGGGTCTTCATCCGTCCTCCAGGACAGCGTAGGTGCAGGTGGTGCACGCGCTGCCGTCTTTCTCCACCTGGCCTGAGGTGAAAGCAGTCGCCGGGCAGCACGCGCCCTGTTTGCCGGCGATGGTGTTTTTAGTCGTCGTGCAACGCTTTGCTGGCCAGGCTGGTCGGGGTGGCTGGTGCTCCTCTCTGTAAAATAAATGAAGACTAGTCAGTTGAAAGAAAGATGACGTAACGATTGATCAGAGTGCTCCGCATGCCATGTGTAAATATTATTCAGATCATGACTGTGGTAGTAACGTGAACAGAGTATTGTACAAAGCAGACTGTGTATAAATATGACTCAGATCATGACTGTGGTAGTAACGTGATCAGAGTATTGTACAAAGCAGACTGTGTATAAACATTATTCAGATCATGACGTAGTAACGTGAGCAGCAGTGTGCACCGCGTGGCTGGCTCTCGTGCTCCTACACAGTGTACACATTACTAGTTTGCACACATTACTAGTTTGTACACATTACTAGTTTGCACCATGCAGTCTTACAGACACGTAACAAAGTTTAGTAACTACACTCGTCCTTTTGAGATTTTCCTGAGTGTACATTGGCTGTTTAGTTCACGAAATGGCGACGGCCATATGACTCAACAAATCACAGAGAAGGATTATTTTTTTTTTTTTTACCAGCGTCAGATGACACACTGCTGCCCTTTCGCTTGCTTGATGATGTTAAAATTATGCTGGGCTCTGCCTGGGCAGGCACCCGGAAGCAGGAAGCCGTCTCTTTCCGCCAGACGTAAAATTATATTTCTGCGATGTATTATCGGGGTGCTGTGAATATTTTAGAAACTTAGAGAAACGTTTCAAGTGTCACCACGCTCAGTGGACGAAGGGTTAACCACTTCTGCAAGGGATATGGGTGCAACCACCCTCAGGTGCTGCCCCCTCTCCAGGGGACATGTTGGCCGGGTTTAGGAGTTCCTCAAAGTGCTCTTTCCACCACCCAACAATGTCCAGCGCGGGGTAGGCCCTACTTTCCCTTCTCTCATGCCCAGGTTTTAGCATCCGTAACCACCGCAGCTGCAGCCCTTCTGGCCTGCCGGTACCTGTCAGCTGCTTCAGGAGACCCCTGGGCCAACCAGGCCAGAAAGGCCTACTTCTTCAGCTTGACTGCTTCCCTCACCCCCGGTGCCCACCACCGGGTTCTCGGGTTGCCGCCACAACAGGCACCGATGACCTTCCGACCACAGCTCCTAGCGGCCGCCTCCACAATAGAGGCTTTGAACATGGTCCACTCGGATTCCATGTCCCCAGCCTCCCTCAGGATGTGTGAGGGGTTCTTCCGGAGGTGGGAGTTGGGGACTTCCCGGACAGGATCCTCCGCCAGACGTTCCCAGTTCTCCCTCACTACACGTTTGGGCTTGCCAGGTCTTTTTAGCTGGCTCCCCCATCTGATCCAGCTCACCACCGGCTGGTGATCAGTTCACAGCTCTGCTCCTTTCTTCACCCGAATGTCCAAGACATACGGCCGCAGGTCAGATGATACGATTACAAAGTCGATCATTGATCTCCGGCCTCAGATGTTCTGGTACCAGGTACACTTATGAGCCACCTTAGGTTTGAACATGGTGTTTGTTATGGACAAACTGTGGCTAGCACAGAAGTCTAATAACAAAACACCGCTCAGGTTCAGATTGGGCAAGCCGTTTCTTCCAATCAGCCCCGCCAGGTTTCTCTGTCATTGCCCACGTGAGCGTTGAATTCTCCCAGGAGAACTATGGCGTCGGCCGCAGGCTTCTGAGCAGATGCATGAGTCATGCTCATGAAGCCAGTTTCCCACTGGACCTGCTGCACTGGTTTAGCTCACTGGTAACTTCGAAAAACAATCGTCTCTTAAGGATTTGATGCTCTCTCTCGCTACCCTGGATTGAACCTCGGGCGCTGTCCAGTGTGTGTGTTTGAGGGTTTTTTTCAACAAAAGTTTCCTTGCTTATAGAATAAAAAAGGTGTAAAACCTAAAAGTAGATTTTGCATTTGTGTATTGTAATTTCATAACCATAACCCTGTGATGTTGATTCCGTTGACTGAAAGCACTGAACGGGTGGAAACTGTTGAAATGTGTCCTCATTCAACCGGCTCAGTAAGGACCAGGTTGTGTGGCGAGAGTGAAGTCAAGTTCCTCTTTGAGAAACGAAGGAAGTGTGTCCTGTTCAGTTCAATTCAGTTTATTTTGTATAACCCAGAATCACAAACTACAAATTTGCCTCACAGGGATTTACAATCTGTACACATACGACATCCTGTCCCGGGACCTCACTTCGGATCAGGAAAAACTCCCCCAAAAAATGAAAGAAAAACGTTCACAAGGAAGAAAGGGAAGAATCCTTCGGGAGAGCAACAGAGGAGGATCCCTCTCCCCGGATGGACAGAAGCAATAGATGTCATGTGACCAGAATGAATAACGTGTAATTAGCTCATGTTGGAACCTTTAGAGAACCAAAACTCAGAGCAAAAATATGGTTTATTAAATGTATCACCGCTATTAGCGTCACGCTTGATACCTTTATTGAATTCACATCCGGGTTGGTCAACATTTATAGGAACAAGGAAGTTCAGACTGCAACCGTTTAATTACACACCCTCTAAACCTTTAAAGGGAAACACAAAGACAACTCCCTCTCAAACTATGACAGCAATGTTCTGGGACTTTTATGTTTGTGCTGTGTCATAGAGGAATGTGTAATGATCTGGGTTCAGGCTTAAGTTTCATTTACTCACACAAACCCAGAACACATCAGCCTCGACACGCAGCACAACACCTTTCCTCAGAGCTCAACATTTCTGGACTGCAGCCATGTTTGAGAAGGGTCTGTTTGGGTTCTGGTTCTGTCTGCTGGCTGTCTTTTTCCAGGTCCGGCCCGGTCCGGCTCAGGACCTCGATCCAGCGCAGTGCCTCGTCTCCAAGAACTACAATCTGATCAGGCGGCCAGAGAGTTTGGATTTGGATGGGAAAAGCTGCTGGCAGCACTGTGCAGCAGAGCCGGGCTGCCACATGGCCGTGGAGTCCACTCCGCTCCAAGGCTCAGCTGAGTGTCTGCTGGTCAACTGTCAGAACCAGGGCCGACTCTCACACCCCCGAGATCCGAGCGCGAACATCGCCGTTTACCCCAAGATTACCATGGACGAAGGTGAGATGGATTCACATTGTCTAGAGGGTTCTGTTCAGAGTATGTTTACGGGTATTTGATGGGGACCTCCAATGGTTCTTTGTGAGCGTGATGCTGGAATCTTGTTCTGGATTGTTGGTAATGAAACTCAAGATCTACTGCAATGTTTCTGATTGAGATAAAAACCTGCTGACTGCTGTGAAATGTCTTTATTCCACAGAACAAAGGAAGCATTTAATGGACGGCAGCTATGGCCTTGCTGAAGAGAAAGGTAAGCACGAAACCATGTTCATTCTAAAATATTAATTAATACTAATAAACATGCATAAATTATCAATTTTGTGGGAAAATAAATGCAATGTGAAGGTATCATGGTGTGTCCTAGTATCTACATCTAAAACCAAGTAACAGTATAGGGATTGGTCTGCTGGACATGGATACAGATTTAAATAGCATGATGTAACCTTTGAGATGCCTTAAACATGTTAAGTATTGTTTTACATTCAGCTTTCGCTTCACCAGACAGGTTTCCATCCAAATGTTGCACACATTTTAACAAAATTTCCAGAAAATTGGCAAAAGAAAATGAAAGTTTCCTTTGGCCCCGCCTCCCAGCCCTCGGTCCAGCCTCTTTATCATCGACAAGGAAAATACCTCTGGATTCAGCTGTTATGGCATTTTAAATTTTTTAGGACCTAATGATTTAAATAAGGGATATTCAAGTGTTCATAGTGAGAAGTTGATTTACCTAAAAAATTATGATCCTAAGTCTATGAAATGATTGGTCCCATGGCATCACGTGATGGACCAGGAAGTTGTAATTCCACTTTTTATTCTCCGTGTAAAATCAGCTTCAAATCCCTGCGCTCTTGAAGGCTAAATCAATGGTGAGAATCAAATACAGAAAACATTTCTGATAGTTTCATGTATTAATGCGAGGAAGGTCATTGCCTTCATTTATTCTCTTTTTTTTTGGAGCAAATTGAAAATGTGATGAAACCAGGTGGATAAAAAACACAGACGGAAGGTCTTCTTCTCCCCCAGTCCGCCGATGCTTTCACTCTGAGGATAGGACTTCATTCAGCAACTGCCAGACCGGGATTCCCAGATTCTTCTACAACAAGACTTCTTACAGGTGTGAGCGGTACTTCAACGGCTGTGGGTCCAACGAGAACTCATTCTATAGCCAGGAGGGCTGTGAAGCTCTCTGCAATGAAAAGTGTAAGAGACCTCTTTAATATTCATTTTCAGGATTTTGAAGGAAAGCAAAGACCGTCCTGTCTGCTAAATATCATGAATTTATTCCCTCCATCTCGGTCCTGTCAGATCTGTGTTACCGGCCCGTGGAGTATGGTGTAAGACCTGCATTTCGCTTCAGTGATGACCCCGCCCCCTCCGATGAAATCCTCCCTCCCAACTTCTTCTTCTACAACATATCGAGTTATAGCTGTGAGGGATTTCACTTCAAAGGCAGCTTGTCTAACGGGAACCTCTTCCGCACTGTGAAGGAGTGTGAAAGCCTCTGCGGTGATGTTAAAGGTAACCGACCTCTTTCCAGATGATTCATCACATAACTGTGTGTGAATAGTGTGAAATTACCCAGAGCCCAAACCTCAACATTATCACTATCATTTACGTTATTAACATTATCACTAATACAGTATCGTTATTTACATTATTATTAATACTTAAACATTAGCAACATTAATGCTAACACATTCACATTTGTATCACATTCATTCTATAGTCTTAGTTTAGATTTCAACCAGACAGCTCCTGTGATGTTCATGTCTGCGTATTTTCATAAAAACAGTTCTTTACAGTTACAGCTGGTTGACGTCATTGAGTTAACACAAATATACACACAGTGGATTACAGAACACATTTGGACATTCATGGAGTTGTTCATCAATGGATTGATTATGTTCAGGGACAAAGAACATTGATGAACATCGAGGATTCAATCGTTAACACAATAAACATATGTGTGTAAAAAGCTAATACTTTACCAGTAATATTATTATTATTATCTTGTTCGACAAGCACGAACATGTCAACAAATGTGAAACTCATTTCGATCGGCTCTCTCACCGCTTTGCTTACACAAGATCACGTGAACCTGTGCCAAACAAAACAGAATGAGTGAGATATGTGAGCCATCACGTTGTATCAGTATTAGTGGCTGCAATGAGCTGCTTTCCAAAATATTTTTAAAACGGGGTTTCAGGTTTGATACGACCGCTCTCAATTCATGCTCAATATTGAGTTTAGATCTGTTTTCTGTTTTAAGAGACGCAACAGCAGAAAAGCCAACCGATCACAAAGATCGGCTTTTGGCAAAATGCCAAGAATCGGTGAGTCACGCAAGCGTAACCTGTTGATGGCGTAACGTAAACATTTACCCGAAAGTACAGGCATTTCGTTATGTATTTATTAATGACTTAGTTTTATGTACTTTTACTTTTGTAATATGGGAAGTTCTCAATAAAGGTCTTGAAATAAAAAACATCTACATTTTCCCCCACGCCCCACCTGTAATACCTCCGTGCCCCACTAGAGCGCAGCACAGCCAAAAGCTTTTTTTATTTTTAAATATGGGAATCATGAAGCAGCTGAACAGTGGATAGAATTATAAAAGGAATAAAGCAAAAGACATTTACAATTATGTTACAAAATTTACAATACAGGCAATTAATGTGGAGCAATGAAGATATATTCCTGTATCATCTGCATAAGACGTGAACATCCGTTCCAACAACGTATTGAAGTCCGATCCCTGATGAATGAGCTGAAGAGGCGGGGCCTAGAGAGCCCTAAAACTGAAGGATGGATCCTAACACCTTATTTCTATTTTGAAGACAGGGTTTGACATTTTATGAAACTTAAGAAGCTTTGCACATGACGTTATGTGGATAAATATAAACAGTGACTAGTCTACCTAGGTGATAACACGTGTTTCCTTCATTATATTTACTCATCTTCATCATCATATTTACTCATCTTCATCATCACTATGTTTAGAATTAATAGTATCTTATTATTTTCTGACATATAATCAAGTTTTCTGATTCAAATCCAGCGACTACAACCAGTCAACCTGCTGAGGATCCAGGTGATTACACAACTGTGTTTCCTTCATTGTCTTTACTTGTGTAATAATAATGTATAACTGTGTCAGGTTATTGTTTACTTGATATCATATCCATTCTATAGTGTTAATTAAGATTGTTCATTTCAGCTCCTGTGACCAGTACTCCACCAGGTATTGGTATTTCTTCCCTTACATGTTACTACCCGGGTATTTGTGTTGAGTTCATCAGACCTCCTGATCTTCATCTCTCTCTCTCTCCTCTTGCTCAGCCGTCCTCATCTTTGGCATTCCGGTCATCATCATCATCGTCGCCTTCTTTCGTCGGTGCGTAACTCCTCATCCTCACTGGATGTGTTTCAGAAGTCTGTTCTTCAGAAGAAACCTTAAGTCTTAACCTGTAGTTAGAATGTGATGACAGACAGTTGTGTTTACCAGTGGTGGAAAAAACTCGGTACTTGTACTAAAGTACAGCACTTTAGACAGATTTTGGGTACTTGTACTCGAGTGTTGTATTTTCATGCAATTTAAACTTTTACTACATTTATCGGACAACTTTAGAAAGCTGCTGCTCAGGCACAACACCTCCTGTTTGTTTTATTTTTACACTTCAAGTTTGAGATTTTAGTCTTTTTTTCTTTTATAACACATTTTCTTTCAGACTAGTGGAAAGAACACATTTACCATTAGATAATGCCTCATTTGCATATTTACACATGTGAAAACTCGTCTTAATGTAAGTAATCAACTGGGAAGGAGTGATGTGATCACTTTTAGTTCATTCTGTAACACCTGTATGTCTGGATGTGTTCGTAGTGGGTGATTATGGGGGCAAATCAATGCCAAAAGTAGAGAGCGCAAATGAGCTCCACGAGAGCGCGCAAATCAAACAGCCGCGCGCGTAATTTACTTTGACGAGCGCTTTTACTTCACTACGCGAGCAAAAGTTGCTCTCAAAGTTGGAACCTGCTCGCTCGCGAAGCTTTAACCTGCTCGCTCGCGTGTCTGTTACCTGCTCGCGCTCGAGTAGATTTTCTTTTTGACAGTAAGTGGGCGGATCCAGTCACCATCGATCTCTACATCTAATTGGTTACAATCCTCGGCTTCGGATTTGCCGAAACACAACATTGTTCTTCTTTTCGTCACATTGATTTGCAGTAAATATTCATTGAGTTATGTTTTTGTGTGAAATTCATGTTTTGTAGATTTTGCTCTTTGAACACAGTGATTTTGTGTGCAACTGATGCATGGTTCATTGTGTGCACTAACAAAATATATACCTATGTTTTGAAGAAATCATATTTTATTTTTCCAATTACGAAGGGTTCGGTGAATGCACTGATGAAGCTTGCAGGGTTCAGTTCCTCCAATAAGGTTAAGAACCACTGCTCTAGTGTTTCTGGGCTGCAAAGAACTTTTTGGGGGGCGAAACTCAAAAGGAGTCCTACGCTGTACGGATTGAAAAGGCAAATCCTTCAGGCAAAATGTGTGTCATTGGGATGTTAAATATTATTGCCCTGACATGAAAATTGTAAAACAAAACAATACTGCAATATCTTCTTTCTTTCTTTCTTTCTTTCTTTCTTTCTTTCCAGTGTCACAAAGCCGTCAGATAAAGATCAGTAATCTTTTGCCAGGAGGATCTCATGGAGTCCTGGACTGCAGAGAACGGCTCATGTGTGCAACTCAAGTCAAGTCAACTTCTCTTCTTGTTTGGGAAGATCAGTGTTCTTCCCAAACAGCTGCTTACTCCAGTTTTTATCACACAAACCGGAAGAAATAGCGTATTTATTGGGGACTATTTTCTGCCGTGGATTAATCCAGCGGGACAGTGTGTGTGTGTGATTGTGTTATAATAAACAACTGTGTGTGTTCATGGTGATGATGGAACATGTTTTTATCTTTAATGCTTATTAGCTGATGTTAGCATGCTGATGCTAGCTAGCATGGCTGTCACTGGTGGTTTGTTTCTGCCTTTAGACTCGGACACAGTTCATTAGGGCCGGAGCACTGACGTAGTCAGAGCGGAGGACCTATAGTTATTCAAATGTTTATTATAATGTGTTATTATTCACGTTATTTGCACCCTTTGCGTAGGGAAAAGAGGTGCTTGGGCTTAACCTACACCATTCAAAATGTCCACATCTCTCTGACTCGGTGAAAATACCAATCTGATTTGGGTGTCGGAAAAAATTGCTCGCTAGCGCCCCCTTTAGTTGTAAAAGCCCACGCTTTTTGCCGACTATGACCGATTGACCAGACATTTGGCACACACGGGTGGACCTGCTCTACAAAAAAAGTCAACTAGAGCATTAAGCTCCGCCTACTTAGATTTTCCGCCATTTTGAATTTTGTGAAAACCAATTTTATTACCAACTCTTCCTAAACGCTGGGTTCGATTTTTACAAAATTCTCTGTGGATCATTAATGGTTCAATTTCATCAAAATGTATAAAAAGCTTGTTTATATCTCATTGTGTTCAGAAGAAAAGGACCAATGAAATTCTAAGGAGAAAATTCAACTAAATTCAACAAAGCAGCCCTTGTTTATTTTGAGTTTGTGGTAAAAGCTGCTCCTCAAGACACATATGTGTTTCCATAGTGCAGTGTTGGTCATAGGTTCAGTGAGTGAGTCTTCTCAGCTAAAGTTACATCATTTGGGTCTTATTTAAACTACTTTTTTATTTCATGTTGTGCTGTTGAGTCTGTTTTAAAAAGGCTGAGGTTACTGAATTGTTATGTATGTTGTATTACCATGTGTCATTAAAATGGGCTTTGGGGTTTTTAATAGATTATATAAAAAAAAATGTGCATACTGTGATATTCTGTACTATCTCAGGTTCAAACTGCACCATCTTTTTATTAAATCAATTTGAGAAGTTGAAAATGTTTCCTTGATTTGGGTCACGGCTTGTCATTCAGGGGTGATGGTGGGTCTCGCAGACAGACCAGTTGAGAACCACTGGTCCAGGAGACAGGTAGAAGATTTACAAGTAGAAACCGATGAAGACAATTGGTCAATGTTGATGGTAAAAAATCCATCCAGACACACATCAGGGCCCACAGCCTCCTCCATGGCCATCCCACCTGAGGATGGACCGGCAGTAGTCGAGGGCAGGAGATCACCGATCCTGTCTCTAATAGCCAGAATCTTACCATTGAAGGAGTTCATGAAGTCATTACTACTGAGGTCTATAGGAATACACGGATCCACCGAGCTATGACTCCTAGGGTTGCTCTTGCAAGTTAAGGAAACCAACGTCTGCGAGTCGTTACTGCGGACGTGACAATACCAAAGTTTACACCAAACATGTTTGTAACTGTGAAGCTTGAAATGACAACTAACGGTCGCGCAATTTAAATCTAGCTGTTATTTTAAGTGCGCACTGATATGGAACGCTCTAAATGTAAACAGGCTGTACAGTACTTTATGGCTGAATAAAATACACCCCGTGTCTCACTCTCAACCAATCAGAATGCTTGATTTGATCTACCCGTATTATAAAAGTTTTGTAAGAATCGGACCCAGCGTTTAGGAGAAGTTGGCAATAATGTGTTTTTAACCAAATTCAAAATGGCGGAAAATCTAAGTAGGCGGAGCTTAGTCTGCTTGACTTGTTCGTAGAGCAGACACAACCGGACATGTGTGCCAAATGTCAAGTCAATCGGTCATAGGTGGCAAAAATGGATAGCTTGTACATCCAAAGGGGGCGCTAGCGAGCTATCGAGCTATCGAGCTAGCGAGCTATCGAGCTATCGAGCTATCGATCATCGCCTGTTGACAAAGGGACGCCGGCAGAAAGTCACGTGACGTCCTCACGAGTTCCTCATGAGGCGTTCAAAGCCAGATACATGAATCAGCCACGGGGGCGCTGTCACCCTGCTGACTCAGGTATTGATCAGTTATAAACTCACTTATTGATCACCAGTTATGAACTCAGGTATTGATCATCAGTTATGAACTCAGGTATTGATCACCAGTTATGAACTCAGGTATTGATCATCAGTTATGAACTCAGGTATTGATCATCAGTTATAAACTCAGGTATTGATCATCAGTTATGAACTCAGGTATTGATCATCAGTGAGCTGGAAGTTCTTTTATCAACCGGAGTTCAAGCCTCAATCTCACAAACAATAACGATCATGAATAATACTGTGATACTTCTACATATTATTGCAGTATTTATGCATTATACTGTAATAATAATGAACAATACTGTAATAATAATAAACAATAGCATAAATACTAATCTCAGTAAAGCAGTGAGAACAAAGGATGAGTGTTGACTGAATGAACTTCCATAACCTTTAACAAAGCGCTGGATCAACAGTAAGTGATGTGAAACAGAGTCTCAACTGAAAAGCAGAAGCAGCATCAGGAGGTCAAACATCAACAGAGGTGTTACCTTTCTGTCCTCCAGCAGTTTCCAGCGTCCAGCGCTCTGAGCCTCGTCTCATGTTGTGTTGAGACGCTCTCTGACTCTCTTGCTGCCTCTTTTCTCCTCTCAGAGACAAACTCTGAGGCAAAAGAACAAGAAGAGAAGCTGATGTGTAGCTGACAGCGTGACCTCTGACCTCCCGCAACACGAACACGTGTCTGCACGTTACATCAGTGATTGTCAACCACTGTGCCGCGGCACACCAGTGTGCCGTGAGAGATCGTCAGGTGTGCCGTGGGGAAATGTCCAATTTCACTTAATTGGTCCAAAAAAATATTATTTTGTTTCCGCAAATGATTTTCCATTGTTGAGCGTCTGAGCTGCAATATAGTGTCTGGCAGAGTAATATAGAACAGGTCTGCACCTTGTTCTGCTATGAAACAAACTACACGGCCGTATGTTATTGATCATATCTACACAGCATGTCATTTCTGGGTCACGTCTACACAACTCTGCTCTGCTCTGTGTCGCGCACAGAGTTCTGCCCGATGCGCTGCACAGGTGAGACACAGCGGAGAGAGAGAGAGAGAGCGGCGAAAAATATGTCGCGTGCTTTTCACAATGGGATTTGCTGCTGAAGCTATCAGTATTTTAACCTATGAGCTCTCACTGTTAAAGCCTAACAGTTCATGTATTTGCAGGTCAAGACAAACAGCCTGGAGCTCATCGATGACGTTTCTGACTCAGAGAGGCTCTGGAAATATTCTTCCAAAAGCCTGAAAAACACCCTGCAGTGATAAAGCCTGCTCACTTTGTGGTCGTCATTAAAATAAATGAACACCATGTTTCCTTTAAGTCAGTATTTATCAAACTGGGCGGTATTTATTACAGGTGTAATACCTTTATTACAGGTATTTATTACAGGTGTAATATCTTTATTACAGGTATTTATTACAGGTGGGGCGCAAGAGGAAATGCTGTTTTAAATGTTCACCGTCCGCGTTAACAGGTTACGCTTGCGCCGATTCTTGGCATTTCGCCAAAAGCCGATCTTTATGAGATCTCTGTGAGGTCGGCTTTCTGCTGTTGTGTCTCTCATCATGGAGCATGAACTGAGAGCCGTATCAAATCTACAACCCCGTTTTAAAAAGATGTGTAGAGGAAAGCAGCTCTAATACTGATACAACGTGATGCTCACACATCTCACTCATTCCGTTTTGTTTTGCAATAGTTTATTGTTTTCCACAATAAGCTATTTAGTAGTAACTAAATATTAGTTATTTTTTGCATAACTTTATTTTCATTGTTCTAACAAAGTGATAACACTTTTTTTTTGTCTGATGGAGCGATCTGGTTTACTTGAAACACTGAATACTCTTCCATGCCAGTAGGTAGCGCAATAATGAGCTACCATACATGCTGTATTATGCTACAATGTGACACTGGACTACAGACAGAACCAGTGGACTACAGACAGAACCAGTGGACTAAGGACAGAACCAGTGGACTACAGACAGAACCAGTGGACTATGGACAAAACCACTGGACTACGGACAGAACCAGTGGACTATGGACAAAACCAGTGGACTACAGACAGAACCAGTGGACTATGGACAAAACCACTGGACTACAGACAGAACCAGTGGACTACGGACAGAACCAGTGGACTACAGACAGAACCAGTGGACTATGGACAAAACCACTGGACTACGGACAGAACCAGTGGACTATGGACAAAACCAGTGGACTACGGACAGAACCAGTGGACTATGGACAAAACCACTGGACTACAGACAGAACCAGTGGACTACAGACAGAACCAGTGGACTACAGACAGAACCAGTGGACTAAGGACAGAACCAGTGGACTACAGACAGAACCAGTGGACTATGGACAAAACCACTGGACTACAGACAGAACCAGTGGACTATGGACAAAACCAGTGGACTACAGACAGAACCACTGGACTACAGACAGAACCAGTGGACTAAGGACAGAACCAGTGGACTACAGACAGAACCAGTGGACTACAGACAGAACCACTGGACTACAGACAGAACCAGTGGACTAAGGACAGAACCAGTGGACTACAGACAGAACCAGTGGACTATGGACAAAACCACTGGACTACGGACAGAACCAGTGGACTATGGACAAAACCAGTGGACTACGGACAGAACCAGTGGACTATGGACAAAACCACTGGACTACAGACAGAACCACTGGACTACAGACAGAACCAGTGGACTAAGGACAGAACCAGTGGACTACAGACAGAACCAGTGGACTATGGACAAAACCACTGGACTACGGACAGAACCAGTGGACTATGGACAAAACCAGTGGACTACGGACAGAACCAGTGGACTATGGACAAAACCACTGGACTACAGACAGAACCAGTGGACTACGGACAGAACCAGTGGACTACAGACAGAACCAGTGGACTATGGACAAAACCACTGGACTACAGACAGAACCAGTGGACTATGGACAAAACCAGTGGACTACAGACAGAACCACTGGACTACAGACAGAACCAGTGGACTAAGGACAGAACCAGTGGACTACAGACAGAACCAGTGGACTATGGACAAAACCACTGGACTACGGACAGAACCAGTGGACTACAGACAGAACCACTGGACTACAGACAGAACCAGTGGACTAAGGACAGAACCAGTGGACTATGGACAAAACCAGTGGACTACGGACAGAACCAGTGGACTATGGACAAAACCACTGGACTACAGACAGAACCAGTGGACTACGGACAGAACCAGTGGACTACAGACAGAACCAGTGGACTATGGACAAAACCACTGGACTACGGACAGAACCAGTGGACTATGGACAAAACCAGTGGACTACGGACAGAACCAGTGGACTATGGACAAAACCACTGGACTACAGACAGAACCAGTGGACTACAGACAGAACCAGTGGACTACAGACAGAACCAGTGGACTAAGGACAGAACCAGTGGACTACAGACAGAACCAGTGGACTATGGACAAAACCACTGGACTACAGACAGAACCAGTGGACTATGGACAAAACCAGTGGACTACAGACAGAACCACTGGACTACAGACAGAACCAGTGGACTAAGGACAGAACCAGTGGACTACAGACAGAACCAGTGGACTATGGACAAAACCACTGGACTACGGACAGAACCAGTGGACTATGGACAAAACCAGTGGACTACGGACAGAACCAGTGGACTATGGACAAAACCACTGGACTACAGACAGAACCAGTGGACTACGGACAGAACCAGTGGACTACAGACAGAACCAGTGGACTATGGACAAAACCACTGGACTACAGACAGAACCAGTGGACTATGGACAAAACCAGTGGACTACAGACAGAACCACTGGACTACAGACAGAACCAGTGGACTAAGGACAGAACCAGTGGACTACAGACAGAACCAGTGGACTATGGACAAAACCACTGGACTACGGACAGAACCAGTGGACTACAGACAGAACCACTGGACTACAGACAGAACCAGTGGACTAAGGACAGAACCAGTGGACTATGGACAAAACCAGTGGACTACGGACAGAACCAGTGGACTATGGACAAAACCACTGGACTACAGACAGAACCAGTGGACTACGGACAGAACCAGTGGACTACAGACAGAACCAGTGGACTATGGACAAAACCACTGGACTACGGACAGAACCAGTGGACTATGGACAAAACCAGTGGACTACGGACAGAACCAGTGGACTATGGACAAAACCACTGGACTACAGACAGAACCACTGGACTACAGACAGAACCAGTGGACTACAGACAGAACCAGTGGACTAAGGACAGAACCAGTGGACTACAGACAGAACCAGTGGACTATGGACAAAACCACTGGACTACAGACAGAACCAGTGGACTATGGACAAAACCACTGGACTACAGACAGAACCAGTGGACTACAGACAGAACCAGTGGACTATGGAAAAAACCACTGGACTACAGACAGAACCAGTGGACTACAGACAGAACCAGTGGACTAAGGACAGAACCAGTGGACTACAGACAGAACCAGTGGACTAAGGACAGAACCAGTGGACTACAGACAGAACCAGTGGACTACAGACAGAACCAGTGGACTACGGACAGAACCAGTGGACTACGGACAGAAGAGCACGTGAGCGTGAACGTCTCCTTCATCTGAAACATCGTCATCGCCATACTTTCGCTTTTGTTCACAACCTGTGTGGGTCACTTCTACCTAGTTTCAAGTGACGTCACGCTCATCTTAAATCCCCATTGGCCAGATGGAGGCTGGCTCCTCCTCCTCTCCCCCTCAGCTCAGTCCGGACCCTGCAGCTGACAGGACGCGTCCCTTCTTCTCCTCTGAAGCAGCAGCAGCGACCCTTCTGATGGAGACTCTGACTCTGACTCTGACTCTGAGTCTGCTGCTGCTGAGCCTCCACGGCGCGGCGGCGGGTGAGTGACCCTTTGATCCTCTTTAGTGTCTCCTCCGCGGGAGCTTCTTCTGCTGCTCTCTGTGTTTAGTTCCTGGACTTCCTCGTGACCATATGAAAAGTTATAAAGAGTCACAAAAAGCTCCTAGAGCCCACGCGAGTGAATCCCGACGTGTTGGTGTTTCCTCGAGGGAGTGAGGAAGGAGAGAGCGTTGTTTCTCTGCCGCGGCGGCCTCTTTGATGTGGGCTCT
>JBAMJR010000304.1:32500-70000 GCA_038501785.1 Myoxocephalus aenaeus | reverse complement strand
CTGTCTAGCAGAACGCTTTTTTTTTCTTTCCTCTGGCTTCATTCTGCCGGATTCCTCCGTGATTACCCGGCAACATGCCGCTCCGCCGTGACATCAGCCGGCAATTTACATCCAAATTAGAATCAGATGAATAAGGAATGGCTCTTTCTCTTTCTCTTCCTCTAACCCCCCCTCCCTTCTTCTTTCTTCCTCTCTGACCGATTCGGGGCCAAGTCAGCTCAAATGAGACATGACTTCCAGGGAGACGGGCTGGATGTCTCTATGAAGGCAGCGCTCTGAAGTGGGTGAGGAGGAGTTCTTGGAAGAAGAAACACTTTCTATCTGACTCACATCAGAGTTCCTATGAGACCAGTAAACTCAAGCACAATAACAACGCTGATTAAACACTTCATAACGGAGGATAAACTGCGAGAGAGAAAATAAGCATTGCAGCTTGAGGTCAGGGTGCCTGAGGGTTGAGTTCAGGCTCCAGTGAGCTACAGCCATCCTAGCCCCCTCTTGTGGTAACATATCCACAAGTGCTTTTTCTTTTTGCCCCCAAGAGTCTTCTTGAAGAATTTACGGACCGTATTAAAAATAACTGCGATGATATCTGCGGCCACGGAGCTCCAGTCTGAGTTTTTACAGAGTAACGGGAGCCGGACAGAGAGTCAGTTAGTCTGTCAGGACGGATCCTCTGAAGGCTCAACGTTTACCGTTAGCCGGAGGCTGCGGTGGGATCCTTACTTCAGCTCGTCGTCCGGCAGCTCGGCTGCTGCGGTTTCTGCTCATGAAGCAACAGTTTGTGGTCTCTCTTCCGGTCAAAGACTCGGTTCAGCCGTCTGCCTTTTGGAGCAGGAGCTGCACCGAAGATGCCAAATAGTGAGCTCAGGTAATTCATTTTAAAATAGACCGATCATGTTGGGTTCTTTGCATTGCAGTCTCCTTTATAAAGCATAACAACGTTGCTGCTGCATCATCTATGACGCCAAACAGGGTGTTGCCATTTATCAGTATTACATATATATATATATATATATATATATATATATATATATTGATGTCATGATAATAATATGCATATGATAATATTGCAGTTATATTGCAAATAATACAGTGCAAAAGGACTGAGAGATCAACATGCGTGCAGAAAAGCTCAGGTGCACATGTATGCATGCACACACACACACACACACACACACACACACACACACACACACACACACACACACACACACACACACACACACACACACACACACACACACACACACACACAGAGCGCCAGGTCCAGCAAGCAATATATTGTATTATTCATGAGGGAGAAAATATTCAAATAATTATGAGCTTCTGCTTCTGCCAAACAGTGTTTGTGTGCTCTTACGAGAGAGAGAGAGAGAGAGAGAGAGAGAGAGAGAGAGAGAGAGAGAGAGAGAGAGATTCTCACCACCAACACTCCATCCTCCTCTCTGTTACACATCAGTTTGTCCGGATGAAGTTGTGTTACAATGAGCTTGAAATAGTCACAAAATATAATTTATTGGTTACAAGCTTTGTGTTTTTTTTTTTCTTCAGTTGAGGCAACTAAACCAACAGTTAGGTTGAGGCAACAAAACCAACAGTTAGGTTGAGGCAACAAAACCAACAGTTAGGTTGAGGCAACTAAACCAACAGGACCATAAAACCACAATGTGGTGTCGGACCGGTCTTCTGGTTGAACGTCCTGTGAGTTGGACCCGCCCACAACTAGTCGTCTTTTTGGACATTATAAAGTACGACACTTGCTCTGACTCTTGTTTAGTCTCATAGATGCATTTAATCTACACCACCAATAACACTCATAACTGACTGTATTGGTATTATTTTCGTGCTAAGCAACACGAAAAAAACTGACAATTCAGTCCCTTGAGCAATAGATTTGTCAGGACTATTTCGGCGAAATGCCGTCATCTTCGGCTGAAATGACCGAAACAGGATAGAATAGAAAAATGTATCACGTTATTATTATTATGATGACATTTAAGATCGTAAATGTTTGTCTGTTGGTTCGAAAAGAAGCAGAGAAGCGTCTGACAACGTGTCCTCCACCTCTCAGTGATCCCTCTGTCAGAGCCAGGTGTCACTCAGCCTGGCCGGGCCCTCGCCTCTGTTCTGCTCGTGTTAGCTGTCAATCACTTGGATTGGCAGACAAGTGTCAGAGTGAGGGAATGTCGCGGGGAGCCGGCGAAGAGCAGAAAGCCACGCCGTCAATCTCAATATTTCATCTGGACGACCCCGAAGAAGAAGAAGGGCCTCGTGGTTTAACTCTAATCGTGTTAGGCCACCGGCATGTCGCCTCGCCTGCCCGGCCCAAACACATTATTAGGAGATTCCATTACTTCTCCATTATGCATATGTGTTTGCGTGCGGCTGGCCGGTAAAGGAGGAGAGAGCATCGGTAAATAGGCTGGGTTCAGCCCATCAGGGGCCAATATGTCTGGCCCCAGACACAGCTGGGGTCCTCGGGGGTCTTCAAATTGGTCATCATTAAGCTGTAATGCCGGCGCTTTGCTCCGGCTAATGCCTCGCTGCAGGTCATCAGCGAGCAGAGAGGACGCCGCTCGCTCTGTTCTTTTTCCCCCTTTCTTTCATTGTGGTCACTTTCATTCACGGAGGACGAGGAGCACGAGGACCTGGGTCATTAAGGAGTTACCCTCCAACCTGGGTCATTAAGGAGTTACCCTCCAACCTGGGTCATTAAGGAGTTACCCTCCAACCTCCTTCATTAAGGAGTTACCCTCCAACCTCCTTCATTAAGGAGTTACCCTCCAACCTGGGTCACTAAGGAGTTACCCTCCAACCTCCTTCATTAAGGAGTTACCCTCCAACCTCCTTCACTAAGGAGTTACCCTCCAACCTCCTTCATTAAGGAGTTACCCTCCAACCTCCTTCACTAAGGAGTTACCCTCCAACCTCCTTCATTAAGGAGTTACCCTCCAACCTCCTTCATTAAGGAGTTACCCTCCAACCTCCTTCATTAAGGAGTTACCCTCCAACCTCCTTCACTAAGGAGTTACCCTCCAACCTCCTTCATTAAGGAGTTACCCTCCAACCTCCTTCATTAAGGAGTTACCCTCCAACCTCCTTCACTAAGGAGTTACCCTCCAACCTCCTTCATTAAGGAGTTACCCTCCAACCTCCTTCATTAAGGAGTTACCCTCCAACCTCCTTCATTAAGGAGTTACCCTCCAACCTCCTTCACTAAGGAGTTACCCTCCAACCTCCTTCATTAAGGAGTTACCCTCCAACCTCCTTCATTAAGGAGTTACCCTCCAACCTCCTTCATTAAGGAGTTACCCTCCAACCTCCTTCATTAAGGAGTTACCCTCCAACCTCCTTCATTAAGGAGTTACCCTCCAACCTCCTTCATTAAGGAGTTACCCTCCAACCTCCTTCACTAAGGAGTTACCCTCCAACCTCCTTCATTAAGGAGTTACCCTCCAACCTCCTTCACTAAGGAGTTACCCTCCAACCTCCTTCATTAAGGAGTTACCCTCCAACCTCCTTCATTAAGGAGTTACCCTCCAACCTCCTTCATTAAGGAGTTACCCTCCAACCTCCTTCATTAAGGAGTTACCCTCCAACCTCCTTCATTAAGGAGTTACCCTCCAACCTCCTTCATTAAGGAGTTACCCTCCAACCTCCTTCACTAAGGAGTTACCCTCCAACCTCCTTCACTAAGGAGTTACCCTCCAACCTCCTTCACTAAGGAGTTACCCTCCAACCTCCTTCATTAAGGAGTTACCCTCCAACCTCCTTCACTAAGGAGTTACCCTCCAACCTCCTTCACTAAGGAGTTACCCTCCAACCTCCTTCATTAAGGAGTTACCCTCCAACCTCCTTCACTAAGGAGTTACCCTCCAACCTCCTTCACTAAGGAGTTACCCTCCAACCTCCTTCACTAAGGAGTTACCCTCCAACCTCCTTCATTAAGGAGTTACCCTCCAACCTCCTTCATTAAGGAGTTACCCTCCAACCTCCTTCATTAAGGAGTTACCCTCCAACCTCCTTCATTAAGGAGTTACCCTCCAACCTCCTTCACTAAGGAGTTACCCTCCAACCTCCTTCACTAAGGAGTTACCCTCCAACCTCCTTCACTAAGGAGTTACCCTCTATTTACTTACTTATGTTCTTATCTATTTACTTATGTTCTTATCTATTTACTTATGTTCTTATCTATTTACTTACTTATGTTCTTATCTATTTACTTACTTATGTTCTTATCTATTTACTTATGTTCTTATCTATTTACTTATGTTCTTATCTATTTACTTACTTATGTTCTTATCTATTTACTTATGTTCTTATCTATTTACTTATGTTCCTATCTATTTACTTATGTTCGTATCTATTTACTTACTTATGTTCTTATCTATTTACTTACTTATGTTCCTATCTATTTACTTATGTTCTTATCTATTTATTTACTTATTTTCTTATCTATTTATTTTCTTATTTTCTTAATTATTTATACATTTTCTTATCTATTTATATAATTATTTTCTTATTTATTGATTTACTTATTTTCCTACTTACTTAATTACTTACTTCTTTTTTTACTTACTTCTTTTATTTCTTACTGTCTTATCTATTATTTACTTATTTTCTTACTTATTTAAATATTTTCTTATCTATTTATTACATTATGAAATTATTTATTGATTTACTTATTTTCTTACTTATTTTATTCCTTACTTTTTCTTTCTTACTTATTTACTCACTGGTTGTCTTTCTACTTGTTTGTGCTAGCGATGCGTTCAAAGACCGTTGGTTTTGTCGACTGATCTCTCCACTCTCCAGTCCTCCGGTTCAGGAGCTCATGGAAACCTTTCATCCACACCAGGAAGTGACTGCTGTTGATGACTTATTAAAAGTGTTTAACAAATCTGCAATTCCATGAAAACTGTGCATCTTCTGAAGAAGAGCGTGTGATTTCGATCGAGAGGCAGGATCAACATATTTTCTTTATTTGAACTTTTACAATTTGTACAATGTTCCAGCTGATTCCTGCAGGATTCATGTGAATATGAACAGTTCTGTGATTACCTGAGTCAGACGTGTCAGATATGATAACAATAATATGATAAATCATCCCAGCAGCAGCGCCTCCCTCTGCCTCCAGCTCTGTGCATTCATTATGAATGAGAGCAGATCATGAGGGATATGAAGAGAACTGTCCCGCATCTCACAGAGATCCATATTTCTGCCTCACAACGAGGCGGGGAGATTTTAGTCGATGTCAGCTGGCAGGTTTTTTTCATGCTTTTATATTTTACTGAGGGCCGTAATCATGGTCAGTTCATAACTCAGCAGGGATTATCATGCACTTTCCTCCCCTCGCTCACTACTCCCTCACCTCGCTCACTACTCCCTCGCCTCGCTCACTACTCCCTCACCTCGCTCACTACTTCCTCACCTCGCTCACTACTCCCTCACCTCGCTCACTACTCCCTCACCTCGCTCACTACTCCCTCACCTTGCTCACTGCTCCCTCACTCCCTCCCCTCGCTCACTACTCCCTCACCTCGCTCACTACTCCCTCCCCTCGCTCACTACTCCCTCACCTCGATCACTACTCCCTCCCCTCGCTCACTACTCCCTCACCTCGCTCACTACTCCCTCACCTTGCTCACTACTCCCTCACCTCGCTCACTACTCCCTCACCTTGCTCACTACTCCCTCACCTTGCTCACTACTCCCTCACCTCGCTCCCTGCTCCCTCGCCTCGCTCACTACTCCCTCGCCTCGCTCACTACTCCCTCACCTCGCTCACTACTCCCTCGCCTCGCTCACTACTCCCTCGCCTCGCTCACTGCTCCCTCGCCTCGCTCACTGCTCCCTCGCCTCGCTCACTACTCCCTCACCTCGCTCACTACTCCCTCGCCTCGCTCACTACTCCCTCACCTCGCTCACTACTTCCTCACCTCGCTCACTACTCCCTCACCTCGCTCACTGCTCCCTCTTCTCGCTCACTACTCCCTCACCTTGCTCACTGCTCCCTCACTCCCTCCCCTCGCTCACTACTCCCTCACCTCGCTCACTACTCCCTCCCCTCGCTCACTACTCCCTCACCTCGATCACTACTCCCTCCCCTCGCTCACTACTCCCTCACCTCGCTCACTACTCCCTCACCTTGCTCACTACTCCCTCACCTCGCTCACTACTCCCTCACCTTGCTCACTACTCCCTCACCTCGCTCACTACTCCCTCACCTTGCTCACTACTCCCTCACCTTGCTCACTACTCCCTCACCTCGCTCACTACTCCCTCACCTTGCTCACTACTCCCTCACCTTGCTCACTACTCCCTCACCTCGCTCCCTGCTCCCTCACCTCGCTCACTGCTCCCTCGCCTCGCTCACTGCTCCCTCGCCTCGCTCACTACTCCCTCGCCTCGCTCACTACTCCCTCGCCTCGCTCACTACTCCCTCGCCTCGCTCACTGCTCCCTCGCCTCGCTCACTACTCCCTCGCCTCGCTCACTGCTCCCTCGCCTCGCTCACTGCTCCCTCGCCTCGCTCACTGCTCCCTCGCCTCGCTCACTGCTCCCTCACCTCGCTCACTACTCCCTCGCCTCGCTCACTACTCCCTCACCTCGCTCACTACTCCCTCGCCTCGCTCACTACTCCCTCGCCTCGCTCACTACTCCCTCGCCTCGCTCACTGCTCCCTCACCTCGCTCACTACTCCCTCGCCTCGCTCACTACTCCCTCGCCTCGCTCACTACTCCCTCGCCTCGCTCACTACTCCCTCGCCTCGCTCACTACTCCCTCTTCTCGCTCACTACTCCCTCACCTCACTCACTACTCCCTCACCTCACTCACTACTCCCTCACCTCGCTCACTGCTCCCTCCCCTCGCTCACTACTCCCTCTTCTCGCTCACTACTCCCTCACCTCGCTCACTACTCCCTCTTCTCGCTCACTGCTCCCTCACCTCACTCACTACTCCCTCACCTCACTCACTACTCCCTCACCTCGCTCACTACTCCCTCTTCTCGCTCCCTGCTCCCTCCCCTCGCTCTCGGCTCCGCCCACAATGTGGTAAGTCGAGTCAGAGGGGATCATTTAGCGCTAATGGCTCGGCTGCAACTGGACCCTGTCCGTCCAACAACATCCCCTCAGCTCTGCGGCCCGCTGTGCAAAATGTCACCTCTGAAAATTACCATCAAGCGAGGGGGGGGGGGGGGGGGGGGGGGGGGAGATTCTCCCCCCCCGAGCTAAATGGCTATATAAGTAGCGCGGCGGTAATAGGTAGCAATCTGGAGCTAATCTGATGAGATCATTTGGAAAACGTTGGACCGGTGGTTAAGAGGAAGGACAGAGGGGGGAGGGGCTCTGCGTGTGTGTGTGTGTGTGTGTGTGTGTGTGTGTGTGTGTGTGTGTGTGTGTGTGTGTGTGTGTGTGTGTGTGTGTGTGTGTGTGTGTCTGTTTATGCACGAGAGTTTGATTGTAACGAAGCATCATCAAAGCCTACGTTGAGACCGAGGACTCGCGTGGACACAGCTGGACGCTCATGTGATCACAGGCGTGCAGCAGTGTGTGTGTGTGTGTGTGTGTGTGTGTGTGTGTGTGTGTGTGTGTAGGGAGGGGACAGGATGGCAGGGGTTGGTGTGTGGAGGGTGAATATTACTGTCGGCGGGCACCAGATGCCAGCTGGCAGCCGCACAAAGGGAAGAGTGGGCTGAACAATTACTGTTATTCATAGCTGAGCCAACAGAGAAGCTCTCTGCCATCAGAGGCACACACACACACACACACACACACACACACACACACACACACACACACACACACACACACACACACACACACACACACACACACACACACACAGGCCGGATTCATCACACATACGTGTGGATTCAGAGGCATGGAAAACGAAGAATATAGCTGTCGATCTTCAGGCGGTGGCAAACACACAACACACGTTAATACGTGTGTGTGTGTGTGTGTGTGTGTGTGTGTGTGTGTGTGTGTGACACGTTGTGATTTAGTCGTGACGCTAAACCGGGAAAAAAGAAAACTTGGACGACAGGTTTTTTCTTCTCCTTCTTTTCTTTGTTTCAATCGTCGCTGCACAACCTCATTTTCTCATAACCCACTTTTTTTTCTGCAGAGAAGTGCAGTAATTGTTATTAAGTTCAATCAGAATGGGGTCAGCACTGGAAGCCACTCGGCCCCCGTGTTTAGTGATTAACATTTCACATGAATATCTCATTACGGGAGACAAAAGGTTGCTAATATGAGGCTCCACTTCCAGTCTGGATGCAATCAGTCCTGAATCCAGCAGCAGCTCCGTCACGTCTGCTTAAGGTCCTGAATAAAGTGAAACACTTGATGTCCACACAACAGAACTCATTACACTTTAAACTGTTTACATTCAGAGATGTGATGAAACTCTTTATGAAGGACTCTTCATGTGTGTTAGTCGTTCTGTTAACGGCAACGTCGGTCAGCTGTTTCGGAATATATATATATATATATATATATATATATATATATATATATATATATATACCGGTTCCAGTAGAGACCTGTCAATCACCTTTAGCCCCGCCCCTAAAGCGTCCCCTGCTTTATGGTCTGTTTGACTCTAAATGACCATAATTTACTAAATGAACATCATGCTGTATTGAAGAAGACTTGAAACTAGAGATTGAGACATAAACTCATGTTTACAATGTTTACTGAGGGAATACATCAAGAGAGAAGTAGAGTCATTTATATAGACTTCTATACAACCAGAGGAGTCACCCCTGGTGGTCAGGAGAGAGAATGCAGCTTTAACACATGAAGCATAGACTTCTATACAACCAGAGGAGTCACCCCCTGGTGGTCAGAGAGAATGCAGCTTTAACACATGAAGCATAGACTTCTATACAACCAGAGGAGTCACCCCCTGTTGGTCAGAGAGAATGCAGTTTTAACACATGAAGCATTGACTTCTATACAACCAGAGGAGTCGCCCCCTGGTGGTCAGGAGAGAGAATGCAGCTTTAACACATGAAGCATAGACTTCTATACAACCAGAGGAGTCGCCCCCTGGTGAGTTTGCCGCCTGTTTCTTACACACCTACCAAAGTTGAATCAACGAATCTGCTTGCTTGACCTGCAGGGTCTGTACTGTTATAATATCTTATCGGAGCTCATAATTCCTCGTAAACACTGTCCACTTGGTTTGAGCTTGGATGTCGTCGCTTTAAGGGATGTGATAGCTTTTCCATCCAAGCCGTATCCACAAGTGATAATAATATAAAAAAAGGAAACGAGAGAATGCCCTTTCGGCTCCTTTAAATAAAGAGTCGACGTTATTCGAACGCTGTAAAATGAAGACACGGTGCGATCTAAACCGACAGCAGGCGGAAACCAAGCAAGACCTCATATGCTTCTGATATGAGGAACCACAACACGCTCCCTTTTCCTTCTCCTTACCTCCTCGGTATGAACAGAGAGGGACTGTGTGTTTGGATGACTGCCTCTATTGGAAAAGCACCCTCCTCTGATCTGCCTGTGTTGACCCGCGCTCGACCCCGGAGGCCTCATCTCCCTGGATAACAAGACAAAGAGGGTAAATGTGTTGATAGTGGCAGACGGTGCTGGAATTCTGGGCAAATGTGTCAAATTAGTTCTCACGTCTGGAGCCTGGTTCCTCTCCACCTCGCCGTGATCCCTCGCTCCCTCGCTCCCTTGCCTCCGCTGCTCTTTACACCCTGGTCGGTCTCACCCCTCACTCCTCCCACAATGCAACGCTCCATTCCTCCTGTGACCCCGTCCCTGGTTCCTCTCTCTCATCCTATACGGCCACACATTGGGCAGAGAACCACGGGGGTGAAACCCGTCGCCCACAGATCTCTGTGAAAACCACAAGAGCTGCTGCAGGATCTCTTTTATGTGTTTATTGTCTTTTATTCAGTGTTCCATATACACTCAGATGGCCAAGAAGCACGGGGAGTGGTAGCATTTCTTAGATGTAACCTGCTGACTGATGGCAAAGGCACATTTTGCTACATTTTTTATTTTATTATTATTGATTTTTCCTCTTTATCACTAATGGCATATGACACGATATGAAAAATGACGCACGGCCGACCTGCCGGCCCAAACGCCACCAATGGCTTCCACCAGATGGAAGCTAAGCTAACCCAGCTAGGACCTCAGGCTAATACACTACCCAGCATGCTCCTGGCTGTCTGATACCCGGTCGTAGGAAAACAAGATGGATGAAAGCAGCGGGTTTCCTCGTGTTTATATTTTAATATTAAGATGTCGGCCATTTTATTTGCACAGATATTATAATTTTTTTGCTGCTGTTTACATTCCTTAGGATGCTAATAACAAAAAATGCACTATAGGAATGTACAACTGTGTTCGTTCTGTTACAAATGGGCATGAAAGGAATTTTGTTGTGCAGCCCTGTGTTGCGTAATAACAATAAATCCTTAAACCTTGATTGAAGCTTAAAGGCATCGGGTCAAACACAAGCATTGTCATAATATTCTGTCTGCAAAAACCCATCACCGGCACCTGTGTCATTTTGCAACGTCAAAAGAAACTGTTCTCGTTCCGTGTTCGTAGCAAAACCTACGGAGATGAATGCATTGAAATGTGGTTTCATTCACGGGGATCGGACCTTGAGACAAGAACCGCCCAGCCGGACCAAACGCCACTGAGAGCGAAGAAGTTGAGAGGAGAAGAGATGGGAGCTAAGCTAGCTCCACCCTCTCAATTTTGGTTTCAAAAAAAGAGATGGTGACGACCAAAAACCAAGATGGCGACGGTCAAAAACCAAGATGGCGACTAAAAACCAAGAGAGCAACAACCAAGACGACGACAACCAAAAACCAAGAAGCGAAAACCAAAATCTTTGACGGCAATGACCAGAAACCAAGATGGTGACAACCAGAAACCAAGATGGTGACAACCAGAAACCAAGATGGAGTCTTCCGAACCTCCGTGCACACGACAGCTACGTCTGTTTCTTACACAATGTTGATGCAAACACAGGGTTCAAACTTTATTTGTTTAACGAGGAAGGAAGTTACCTCCAGTGTTCTGGACTTAAAATGTGTTTGGTGACCAGTTCAGACAGCAACTTTGTTTGTTTATAATCCTTGAGGTTATTGAAGGATTGTTATTAAGCGTTAAATAGATAAAAAACAATCTAATTAGCATTGATTTGTCAATAGTCAATAAAGATCCCAATCTTTCCCTATCGTGGATTACGTTGCATAAACACGACCATAAGTGAATGTTGATGATGCTTTAGTTCCAATGAGTTCAAACTAAATGACAAATAACAAATATGTGGACAGTAAATGTCAGTGAGAACATTTGGAGTCAATATAAACTCCTGTTAATAAAAAAACAACGTAATGCGCAATGTTTCCAATGAAACTAAATGAGTGCAACATTATTTTTCGGGGTTGCATAGCTCAGTGATTGGGGCTCAGTAACATAAAACATAAGCAACACATACTTTTACTTCTGTCCTTTTGTCTTAGTTTTGCAGCGTAACCAGTGAACTACAAGAGGAAATAAAACGACAGCAGATGCTCTCGGTGGGGCGGATCGCCTCCAGTGAACGTGTCTGTTTGTGTGCTATGGAAGACACACACACACACACACACACACATAAAAAACACAGTCATGAGAGCGAGGGAGGGTAAACAGAAGCGGGAATACGCAGAAGTGTGTTGGTGTGTATGACCCAAGGACATTCTCCCGCGTGCCCTGCCCAAGTTCCAGAGTTGGCCTCAGATGCTTTCCTCTCCACTTCTGCAGCCGCCTTCACACCGAAGCTCTCAGAAAACCCCTGAGCAAGGTTATAGTGCTCACATGTACTGTACGCCTCACTTATGCATGAGCCGCCCTGCTCCTTTCCGGGGGAATTCTGATTCTTTTCCCGCGATAAAAGTTGCATGGCCTTACCCACTCCGAAGGGAGTAAATGATTCAACGCCCGGGCGTAGATGGTAAGTAAGCAACTAATGTTAATTCAGCCCTTTTTCTTTTTTCTCTTTTTTTCTCTGATAGGGTATCAAGTGAGGGGCATCGCTGCATTTACCCTCCTGTCCTCCTTTGAACACGCGGGGTTGGAGCCCATGTCACGCAACAGAATATTTACCCTGGAAGATCTGGAGCGACGAGGAGCGTTTCAACTCTTCACCATAAACACACAGTACGCTGGGTTGAATTGAAAAAATAATAAATGAATAAATAAAAGCGTACAAAGAGCCGCCGCTGAAAATAATCTTTGGTATCAACTTGCATTCGATTCGTGTATGTTTTTGTTTTTCTGCAAACATGTTCCCGCTCATGCATATGTGTGTGTGTGTGTGTGTGTGTGTGTGTGTGTGTGTGTGTGTGTGTGTGTGTGTGTGTTTCACATTTATGCTGTGCTAATGCAACCCGTCCTCCACCTGGGCAACTTAAGCCCCTCCCCCCTCTCACCGCATCGGAAAAGCCTCACAAATTAAAATAGTTTTATGTGTAAGTAAGATTCAGTGAACTCCATTATTCCCCCACTATTTGCTTGAATAATTCAGGGCAGACGGCTGCATTATGGATAAAGTGTACAGTTTGAAGAGCCTGCAGCTATCGGGGCTTTAATGACGGGAGGGAGGGAGACGTCGTTAGCTCCAGTCCCTTTCTGCAGGATTAGAAACACGCTCTGCAAGCAGGAGGCTGGACCAGAGGACTGAAGGGCAAAAGGCCAAAACATTTTGGAGAACGTCCCGCTCTCCTCAGGAGGTGTGGCTTCAGCTGAGTGATGTCATCATGTGATCGTTTACATCTCATTACTGAATATGTTTATGTTTTAGTTGTGGTTTGTCAGAGAGAAAACACGACTCATGCAGAAATGAGTCAAATCATATTTAATGTAATCTGTGTTTAGTGATATTCTCCTCAGCTTCTTCACATCCTGTTATTTTCCTCGACAGATAAAAGACTAAACTCTTTTCATCTTCTGTTTTGAATGTGTTGTATTATTATTACTATTAATATAGTTAAGTGTGGCTTCAGCTCCAGGGGTCATAGACCCCTGGGCAAAGCCCACTTCTTGTTCTCCTGCGGGCTTATTATTATTATTATTATTCTTCTTATTCCGCAAAACTTTGGACCGTATCTCCTCCCGCAGCGTTGCCAGCACATGCGTCAAACATACATCAAAACGTGCGGCCTGATCGGGAATCGCCTGGAATGACTCATTTTTTTGATTCGACCGGCTGTTTTCCCGAAAAACGCGAAAAACGGCGAGAAATTGTCCCATTCACTTGAATGGAGTTTCGGCGTGAAGAGAGCAAAAAAAACACTCATCTTTCTGCCCACAGTGACTCGCCATAATTTAACGTAGAGAAATGATTTAAAGTTTAAAACGTTGACAAAAGTCTGCAGTATATTTGCCCAATTGGGTATTTTTTGATAGCTAGCACAGTTTTCATGTAATTATTGTTCAAGTTTAGGAAAATTCTGGGACCATTTCAGAGTTTACAATGGGTGTGTATGGGGCAGGTTAGAGTGGTGATGTCATCGCTAGAGTGAGAATGATTTTTTTACTAACTCTTGTATTTGTATTTGTATTTTGCCATTCACTCCACAATATTTACTTTTGAGGCATAATTTATACATCAAAACGTAGGAAATATTGTGCTTGTGGTACACATGCGTCGTGGAATCCAACAAACTTATACTTTTTTGTCAGCAAGCCTGAAAGCGACATGAAGTCCGGCCAACTGCTCCATCAACCGCCATGTTAATTCGAACCACAATTTTTTCTCATGACACAAACGTGAGCACTTTATAAACTGGATTTACGATCTCATTTCTAAATCCTTACAAATATTTAAGTAGACGGAAACGTTCTCAGAAGTCTTGTGCTTCTCATGATGACGTTATTTTCGCGATGGGATTCACGGTTGTCTGTCAAATACAATAGTTTGAAAGGTTGTTTTGTCATTAAATCAGCAGTCAAGTCTCCTCTCCTCTGCTCAGTGACACAGGTGTCTCAAGTTAGCTAATCAAGACTGCTACCATGGCAACAAGACACGCGCCCACAGACGCAGGAGGAACTGTCAGTTGGTCAGCTGACATCCTGACTGTGTGTGTGTCTAAGTGCGCGCGTGTGTGTGTGTGTGCGCGTGTGTAATTAGTCACGTGAACATGGTGGAGAGACAGAGAAGTGTATTTGATTGCTAGCAAGAAGTTAGCTTTGTGTTAGACAAAGTTAACTGACTGTGTGTCTATGTGCGTGTGAACGGCCGCGCGTGCGCACGTAAACGGCCGCATGCAATTTCGCGTGCGCGCGCTGTGAACGACCGTGCGCGCGCACGCGGTAATACGGTCACGTGCACTTTTTTTTTTTTTTTTTTTTAAGTCAAGGAGTTGCTGATTCTTTAGAGATCAAGGACAATAGGACTTTTTTTTATAAACTTTTTTTTACTTTGTTATTATTACACATACACACACGCAGACACACACACACACAATAACACATCTCACTACCGGTAATGTATATATATTGCGACGTCTTACGGCAGTAGTAGCCACACTTTCAAAATTTCTTGCGAAATTTTCTAGTTTTTATTATTATTGTCTCTTTTGGTTTTCCTGTTGTTTTTCCCAATTAAAATGAACTTTGAGCAACATTGCTCGCTCCTCACGGAGAAGCCTGAAAAACATTTTTTTTTTTTTTTACTTCCCAATTTTGGAAATTAATCAAATTAATATGCATGAAAAATATATACAGAATGTATTTAAGCGTCTTTGAGTATTTTGAAAAGCGCAATATAAAATGAATGTATTATTATTATTATTATTATTATTATATAAAAACACATCAAACTAAATCAGTTGAATGGAGGAGCTTGTGTCGAAGCCAGAGGTTTCAGTCCTTCTCTCTCCCTCACCATTAGCACCATTAGCACCAGTCCAGTAGAACCACTGGTTCACCAGCAGCCTGTTTAAGAGTCTGCAGTCTTAAACTGGCACAGCGAGGGTTCACACTATTAGCCGGTAGCAGTGACATCCAAAAACACACACTTACCCGCTCGCACACATAAACACCCTTCACCAGCCAGCGGGGAGTCTTCCTGTTCCCACTCGGCTCCAGCGGGGAACCCCGAGCACAGACTCCGCCTAATTACCCACATTCCTCTAATTATCCAATCATAAAGCCATTAGCGGGCTCACACCATATTAACGTGGTCCCGCCCACATGCCAATTTGTGCAGAGCCAAGATGCAACTGGAAGGGCTTCCTCCAGCACGCCGCCTCACGAGCGCCGCCTCAAGGCGGGTTGAGGCGCTTCTCTTGGCCCGCGACGAACAAATAATAGATTTAACGGCAGCTGCAGGTTTTTATTATTTATTTACCAATAAAAGCTCAGCAGTTAGTTCATGTGCCTTTAATTAAACTTAAAGGGTAAACTGTGGAACGAGATATTCAAGGAAACAGAACAGTGATGGAGCAAATATAGACTTCTATACAACCAGAGGAGTCGCCCCCTGGTGGTCAGGAGAGAGAATGCAGCTTTAACACATGAACCATATACTTCTATACAACCAGAGGAGTCGCCCCCTGGTGGTCAGGAGAGAGAATGCAGCTTTAACACATGAACCATAGACTTCTATACAACCAGAGGAGTCGGCCCCTTGTGGTCAGGAGAGAGAATGCAGCTTTAACACATGAAGCATATACTTCTATACAACCAGAGGAGTCGGCCCCTTGTGGTCAGGAGAGAGAATGCAGCTTTAACACATGAAGCATAGACTTCTATACAACCAGAGGAGTCGGCCCCTTGTGGTCAGGAGAGAGAATGCAGCTTTAACACATGAAGCATAGACTTCTATACAACCAGAGGAGTCGCCCCCTGGTGGTCCGGAGAGAGAATGCAGCTTTAACACATGAAGCATAGACTTCTATACAACCAGAGGAGTCGCCCCCTGGTGGTCCAGAGAGAGAATGCAGCTTGAACACATGAAGCATATACTTCTATACAACCAGAGAAGTCGCCCCCTTGTGGTCAGGGGAGAGAATGCAGCTTTAACACATGCAGCATATACTTCTATACAACCAGAGGAGTCGCCCCCTGGTGGTCCGGAGAGAGAATGCAGCTTTAACACATGAAGCATATACTTCTATACAACCAGAGGAGTCGCCCCCTGGTGGTCCGGAGAGAGAATGCAGCCAGGATACGCTTGCAGATATTCTGTCAGGTTTTAAGGTTTTTAAGACTACTTATACTTTGTAGCATCAGAAATGAATCGTGAACTCGTTCATCTTTTGGGACGGTGAACTTAGTGAAAAAATAAAAAAGCGTGAACTAGTTCCTTTTACTCTGTGAACTGAAGTTTGAACTTGCACAACACCGGCTGCTAGTCAGAGCTAACCAGCCGCGAGGAGCTTCTGTCAGACTCTCACTTTCTCCGCTGGAAAGACAGGAAGTCCTGAGGGGCCGGCGGTTGCTACTCCAAGAAACAACCGACCGAAAACAGCTGCTGGTGGCAGAAGACGATAAAACATGTTTGTTTTTACCGTATACATTTTTTTCCCATGCCTTCTTCTTCCTCGTCAAAACCGGCAGCAGGTGGGTCAGAGACGCGTTGCGCTACTAGCAGCTAATGTAGCATTGCGCTTCTTCTTCTTCTTCTTCTTCTTCTTCTTCTTCTTCTTCTTCTTCTTCTTCTTCTTCTTCTTCTTCTTCTTCATAGTTTTTGTCCCCAGCGACAGAAAACAATGCAAAAGAAAACCATAAGGAGAAGTTGAACGCCGCTGAATCTATTATTGATATGTGTTCAGTCCCGGCGGCGTGTTGTGTAACAGAGTCTCCAGATTGTTCCCTCCTTTATTCATACCCGTCAGAGGACGGCGGGTTATTGGAGGGAATGGGGCGGACGAAGAAGACACAGAGCACAGATGTTCGGCGCAGCTGGCTCGGGTTAACGGCTAACGTAGACGTGCACAGACTGTGTGTGTGTGTGTGGGAGGTGGGGGTCGCTAGCTCTACAGCTAGCTCATCCACCTGACTGATTTGGAGGTCGCAGGCAGAGGTCAAGTCTGCCAGAGTGAAGGAAGAACTAGAAGAGAAATGTGGAGAAGTCGAAGAACAGGAAGTGAAGAAGCTAAGTGCATGAAGAAGAATATCATCTGTGTTCTGGTGACTCCGACGGGACAAATGAAGACGTGAAAGCAAATCATTTAAAAGTAGCAGCTCGTCTACGAACAGCTAAATGTGTTGAGATAAGTCAGACATATTATTACAGGATTACCGGGATTTATTTTGCCATTTGGAGCTGCAACCAGTTGTCCAGTGGGGCAAAAAAGTTTAGCTAAAAAACGGAATTATTATATTATTAAAAGATGTCGACCCTCTGAACCCCAAAACCTGCCTAAAAGGATTGTAAAGCATGTTTTCTTTAAACAATCGCCAGGTTTATCAGAGCCAGAAGCTGTAAAAACCCTCATTCTTGTCAGATTTTCATCTTTCCAACGGTCCTTAAACACATCTTGTGTAGCCAAAACTAAGCTTCAAATTGTTCAAAATTGAATCAAAATAAAATAGTAATAATTTCTCATTTAAAGACACAAATAAATGCTTTAATCTCACCAGATCCTGTAAGAAACATAACATTGAGACTAAAAATTCCTTGAAACTTTCGACTGAACTGCAGTGCGTTGAGCATAAAAAACACCCCGACACTGCTCGGCGGGAGACGTAATTATGTTTCCACATTCATGAAAACCTTTTATTTCCTTTGGTGTAACGTGTGTAAGGTATACTTTGCTTCTCCGTGTCTGGAGCCGGGCGGCTGACGGCCGAGCGCTTTGAGCTTTAATGGACTCCAGCAGACGCTCTGGCAGGAAGTCGTGCCAAGGCCGGGAATGACACCGAGAACGCCGCCGCTGGCTCCGGCACAAACAACCCACAGAAAGAAGAAGAAGAAGCTCAAATCCATTAATTCTGCCTTCTTACATCCACAAACAGCGGCTCCTCCTCGACCACATTGTTTCATTTGATGACTCTTTTCATTTATCCTCGTTTATCGGACGGCGTGAGCAAGGTGACGGCGCATAATGGCGCTTTGTCAAACCCGCTCCGTGCCCAAGGTATGGACTGACAATGGAGGATCTCAGCGTCTCCGCACACAATAAAAAAACCTCCGCCTCCCGTCGCTAGAAACCAATAAACGCCGCCTTTGTTTTAGCTCCACGGCCATTGTTCCGTCTCCATAAAGATTTTTCTCTTCTTTGGCACAGATGCTTTTTTGTTTTCGTCTCCGACCGAGTTTGAACAATGACGCTCACTCGCTTTTCATTTCTTTCTTTCTTTCTTTCCCTCTTGCAGTCGCCTTGAGTGGAAAAGCATCACGAGTGTCCAGTAAAATGCTGCAACAAGAACTAGCAGATCATCCCATTAAAGCACGACCACTTCCGCACATCTGGACGAGTCCGAAAGGTTTTCAGTCGTCGGTTTTTCCGTGAAGACGAACGTGCGTTTGGTGAAGTGGTGAACAGACGACTGGATTGTTCTGCACCTGTTGAGTGAGAGTTGGTGAACGAAAACAAATGAAAGTTTTTCGAAAAATAATTCAAGGCCGCATCCGGATGTGTTTGTCTTCCAGTCTCCTTTGTTTTGCTCTGGCATCAGTGAAGCTTCTGGTGAGGATTTATGGGATGATTTTGGGGGAATTGAAAAACAAAAACTAATTAATTATCAACGCTTTAAGACTGGAAACAATTAATTTCTACAATGATGAAAATGTATTGTCTTGATAAAGCGTATACTTCCTCCATTCTCCCAGAAATCTCACTCATATATATATATATATGTATGAGGCATTTCATTTAGGTTTATATTGTAGATATATACATATATATATATATATATATATATATATATATATATATATATATATATATATATATATATATATATGTATATTGTAGATATATATATATAAACCTAAATGAAATGCCCCTCCTCTGCTGAGCAGCTGCAGACGTTACACATCCAGTGTCTTCTGCTGCAGCAGAATCAAGGCAGGAATTCAAAGATGGAGTCCTTTCAAACAGATGCTGGCCGCGTCTTTGCTGTCACTTTTTAATAAATGAGGGATCACATCTTACAGAAAGAGATGTGATCTTTCTGCAGAAGATACCGGACGCTTCAAACGGACCTCAAGAACCACGAGAGCAGGAGGACAGAAAGCGGAGGCTACGCGACAAAGACAAGCTAAAGATAGACTCAGAGTAAAGCGCTTCCACGTGTGTGAGGAGAGTCCAGCTGCGCCCCCTGTTGACGGGCCACCTCCTCCACTGGAGGTATAAGACTCGTCTTCAGAGTCAGAGATGGAGAGTCAGTTAAGGTAAATAGTTTTTTAGCTTAGATCACATGCGACAGGATGCAACACAGAAAAGATGTGCACACTAGATTACAGTCTGTGCATAAAGACGCACAAACGCTGCTTTAAATGACCTCAGCTGAGTCGCCACCACTCCTCCTCCTCCTCCTCTTCCTCCTCCTCCCCCCCCCCTGTCATCTCCAGGTCATAATGTAACATGACACCAGCGGTTGCAACAAGGCCGGCCAGCCAACCCGAGCGTTTAAGACCAATGAATATCATTTGCTCCCGGTAGGTTCCCTGGCGCTTCCAGACGCTGCCGCCGCCAGACTGAATCAGCGTTCGCGCCTGTCATGTCTCTGACGTGACAGAACACACACACACACACACACACACACACACACACACACACACACACACACACACATATACTGTAAAGGCGCACATGCATCAACACACACCCGGAGAATATCGTCCGCCTCTGGAGACCACTTTGTTGTTCCTGATGCTTCTGTCATCCTCAATACACTTCACGCTGCTCTTACAAATCCACACAGATTTCTCACATCTCACACTCCCTTTCAAAAAAAAAAAAAAGAGAAAAGCTTTCAAGGGTTATCGCCATGCAAACCACATTAGGAGCCTTTACAGGTGAAAGCAGCCGCGGTGGGATGCCCTCCCTCATTAGGGGGATTAAAGACGGGGCGGCCCCCTCGCCTCTCACCTCGGCTCTGGTTTCCTGGCTTAGGCCGCTGTTTAAATTCCCCCCTGCACTCTGGAAATGTCCTCCCTGGGGATCTTTGATCACACACACACACACACACACACACACACACACACACACCCCTAACCCTGAACCGCCCCACCACTGGGATGGGGGTAAGAGGGCTGGAGGGGTTCAGGGGTAACGCTGTCGGAGATAAGAGAGAGGAGGCAACAGAATGAAAGGGAGGGAGGTCTAGTAGAGATCAACCGGGGTTCGGGGAGGGGTGTGTGTGTGTGTGTGTGTGTGTGTGTGTGTGTGTGCGGGGGAGGTGGGGGGGGGCTAATGAACCCCACTAATACCCCCCCCCCCCCCCCCCCCCTCCACACACACATTTAAGTAGCCTAATTACCTGCCAGATCTGGTGCAATGACAGCACCTGCATTGAGGGGGTCAAAGCACGCGGTTCTTCGGGACGCGCTAACAACCTTGTTAGGAAATACCTCACGCTAATGAGAGCTAATCACGCGGCGTGTTTAGCTCCATGCTAACGGCGTCGCATGTGATCTTAAAAGCGAGCGCGCGGACCCGGGCGCTGTATATCGTTTCATCTGGAAGGCGGCGCCGGGCCGCGCCCCTCGGACGAGGGCCCGGCTTCACGAGGCGGGGCCGTGCGCATCAATCCCTCACGTGGACGCGCATCACATGCGTGTGCGCGTACGGCAATTATAATCAGTATTTGACATGCAAGAAGTACCGCGAGGGCTCCTTTGGATTGGAGAAGGAGGAGCGTGGGTGCGTGAGGACGGAGCTGATTTTTTAAAGAACCCACAGGAAAAACTCTGAGCTGTAATAATTCAAAGGTTTGAGCGACTCAAGTCTCATTTCCCTAGAAAGGAGGAGTGATTTAGAGCCGGCCTGTTTGGATTTACCTCAATACCTGTAGTGTATATTTAACCGTGTCCTCTCTAATCCTCCTCCAGCATGAAGTACAGTACATGTGCTGTACGTACGCGAGGAAATCTGTTCGCAGACATCCAGGATATCAGAGCAGATCAGAGACAGAGCGGCTCCCAAAAGCGCTATCTCATCAAATTAAACGTTTATTGTGATAAAAACAAACGATGCTCCGATTAAAACGGCAGTGTGTGACAAGAAAGAAGAAAAGCAACCACCGAAAAAATGAAACCGCCCCGAGGCCCAAAGCCGTGACCAAATACTAAGTTTTCAGAGGAAGCGATGAAGGAAATTGGGCGGAAAAAAAGGAGACAAGGAGACAAGGAGACAAGGAGCTATTTGGTGAAATAGCACTGCAGGTTTGGGCCGATTTGGAGTGAAATATGTCGGACATGAAGCGCTGAGGCACTTTGGGCTCTTCAGTCTCGGCTTATCACACATTTATCTTTGATTACAATGCGGACACAGCGCAGTAATCTGTAATAACTACTGACGTCACGCTGATGGGAGAGATTATTTTTAAAGCTATTATCTGAAGAAATGCGCTTTCTTTAACACATTTTACAAATTGATGGTGGGATTTTTTTTGCAGGTTATGGCCGTCTTTATACTTTACTTCCTGGTTCATGATTACGTGATAATATTACATACGAATTGATTTAGTGGGATAAACGGCAGCCTCCGGTTCTGCCGAGTGAAGCTGGTGCTGAAGTGTCTTTAAAGCTGCATTCTCTCTCCTGACCACCAGGGGGCGACTCCTCTGGTTGTATAGAAGTCTTCTTCATGTGTTAAAGCTGCATTCTCTCTCCTGACCACCAGGGGGGTGACTCCTCTGGTTGTATAGAAGTCTATGCTTCATGTGTTAAAGCTGCATTCTCTCTCCTGACCACCAGGGGGCGACTCCTCTGGTTGTATAGAAGTATATGCTTCATGTGTTAAAGCTGCATTCTCTCTCCTGAACACCAGGGGGTGACTCCTCTGGTTGTATAGAAGTATATGCTTCATGTGTTAAAGCTGCATTCTCTCTCCTGAACACCAGGGGGTGACTCCTCTGGTTGTATAGAAGTATATGCTTCATGTGTTAAAGCTGCATTCTCTCTCCTGACCACCAGGGGGCGACTCCTCTGGTTGTCATAGAAGTCTGTGCTTCATGTGTTAAAGCTGCATTCTCTCTCCTGACCACCAGGGGGTGACTCCTCTGGTTGTATAGAAGTCTATGCTTCATGTGTTAAAGCTGCATTCTCTCTCCTGACCACCAGGGGGTGACTCCTCTGGTTGTATAGAAGTCTATGCTTCATGTGTTAAAGCTGCATTCTCTCTCCTGACCACCAGGGGGCGACTCCTCTGGTTGTATAGAAGTCTGTGCTTCATGTGTTAAAGCTGCATTCTCTCTCCTGAACCACCAGGGGGTGACTCCTCTGGTTGTATAGAAGTCTATGCTTCATGTGTTAAAGCTGCATTCTCTCTCCTGACCACCAGGGGGCGAATCCTCTGGTTGTATAGAAGTCTATATAAATGACTCTACTTCTCTTGATGTATTCCCTCAGTAAACATTGTAAACATGAGTTTATGTCTCAATCTCTAGTTTCAAGTCTTCTTCAATACAGCATGATGTTCATTTAGTAAATTATGGTCATTTAGAGAAACAGACCATAATGCAGGTGACGCTTTAGGGCGGGGCTACAAGGTGATTGACAGACAAACGCCACGCGGCTACATCATCACAACCATGAAGCTTCCTTTTCTTTTCTTCCTTTTCTTTTCTTTCTTTTCTTTCTTCCATGCTGAGAGGACTCTCCTGTAAATGGGCACCTGCACTTAGCGGCTGAGTATCACCGCTCTGCACTTGATGCTAAGTGCTCGTTAAGGTCCTCGAGGTCAATTCATTTTCAAAATGCGAAAACCATCTCGCATTCAAACACAGAAATTACACACACACACACACACACACACACACACACACACACACACACACACACACAGATCGCAGCGTGGAGACGGGTGAGCCGCCTTAACTCATCTCATCCCTCCGGCTTTTGACGACGATGAATCACTAAACGGCTCTAAACAAACTCCTCTCAGAGCCCCCGGATGAATAAGTGAGGGCATAAAAGCTACATCGATAGCATTCTAACGCATTAACGTGCCAAATAAATAAATAAGTGGTGATGCAAGCGGGGGGGATGCGCATTCTTTTGTACATTGAATCTATTTTATCGGAGCCTGTAAAAATAAGTTGACGGAGGCTAATTGTGCTGGGTGCTGAATAATGGATCACAGCGGAGACGGACTTCCTGGAGCTTGTTCCCCCCGCTGAAGCTTTCGGGTTCCTCTCCCCGCTTTTGCCTTCAGGTAAAAAATATGTCACAACCCCCCCCCCCCCCCCCCCCCCCCATCCATCACCCGCCCCTCTTCTCTTCCTCGTCTCCGGTTCATCTTCGTCCTCCTCCGTCGTCGTCCAGGAGTTTTTTAAACAGGAAGTGAGGACCGAAAACTTTTTTAATGATTTATTTAAACGGAGAAGTTCTGGCAAATACGATACGTGTTTTGAGTCTCTTGATTTGTAAATCAACAAGTTCTTGAACGTTACTTTCCATATATTGTTAATATAATATGTTTAAGTTTCTTTCTACCCTCAAATTGCACAAAAGGAAAAATCCAAAAGGGAAGCTGAAAATCAATAAAAACACATCGGAAATGAAATATTGACCTCAGTAATGATGGAATTTCTTCTGTTCCCGAATGTCATTGAGACAAAAACTGTCCCTCGCAGGCCTCCGTAGATATTGGTAACACTCACATACTTAGTTTAGAACTGCGTCGTCACACACCAGCGCAGCAATAACGTATTCACAAAGGTATAAAGGAGTGTTTATGTGCATATCAAATGCATATTATTGATAGATTAAATATATTGATCATTGATTTCCCATATTATCAGATGCAGATCCCTTTGTTGTTTGATTATAGCAGCTGGTCTACAAGGATCCCGACTTTTATTTATTTTGCCATTCTTCCTATTAATACTATCTATTTTTCAAATGATAAAATAGTCAAATGATAAAATAAATAAAATATTGTATTTTTATTGATTAAAACAAATCTTCTCAGTTGTAGTTTTATTGATATTTTATCAGAGCCAATTTTAGGAAGTTAAACAGCTCGTATTTCATCTCTAATATATATTTATGTTGTGGTGAAAACATCTGGATTTATTCTAGTTCATCACCAAAACAACATTTCACTAGATTGCATGTGAACGCATCATGAGAACGTTATCATTTACCTTCAGTCCGTGTTCATTTTCACTGCGCAGAGCCTGAACGCATCATAATGTAACTGATGTGAACCTCCGCTGGTTCTCCGTTAGCGGTGCTGCTAACGTTACTAGCTGTCCTCCTGCTGGTTCTCCGTTAGCGGTGCTGCTACCGTTAGCGGTGCTGCTAACGTTACTAGCTGTCCTCCTGCTGGTTCTCCGTTAGCGGTGCTGCTAACGTTACTAGCTCTCCTCCTGTTGGTTCTCCGTTAGCGGTGCTGCTAACGTTACTAGCTCTCCTCCTGTTGGTTCTCCGTTAGCGGTTCTGCTAACGTTACTAGTTCTCCTCCTGTTGGTCTAAACACTGATTGGTTGATTACAAAGTCACATGACCAGAGACTAGAGAAACATTCATGATGTCCTGATCACACGTGTTATGGATATTGGAGGATAAAACTGTATTAACGTTAAACTGTGGAATTAATTTCAAGGACGGCAGCGGTCCGCTCCACCTCGACCGCTTCCTTCAAAAGTGACGTCTATCTGCTTCACACACGCCATCACAGCGACTCTCTCTCGCCCTTCGGGGTCGTACGCGCGCCGCTTGAAGTCAGATTCTCATGTTTAAGACAACGGAACAACAATTAAATCCAAAAGTTGTAGTTTCCCCCTAAAAACCCTGAAACCCTGACAGCCAGCGGAGGACACCAGTAATCCTCTTACTCTGCACGACCCCACGAGTGGGAGCGAGGCTTTGTTGGTAAATACCCGTATCAAGTTGTGTTGCTTCGCGTCTAATATGGCATCAAAGTTCGTCGTCCATGTGACCGGGAGGCGAGTTGAAAGCGAGGTTGCGTGTTTGCATAAGCGTCTCGGCCTCATCAGAGGAACGTGTGCAGCTGATGGAAGACTGCTTACACTGATTCCCTGCTCGGCCTCGGGCTTGTTAAAAGAGCCGGCCGCTTGAGATGTGTGTCCCCGCGGCTAATGAGTTGCTCTTTTGGAGAAAAAGTTTTAAAAAACAAGCCGTCGACGTCAAAGAGAGGAAACGCAGTTGTTCTGAGCTGAACTTGAGACTTGACGTGTCCTGCAGGAGCTTTTCAGAAAGCATCCAAACAGGCTGCAATTACTATTGCTTCTTTTCTCTCTTTGTTCGCGGAGAGCTGACATTTCACACTCACTGTGCCGTTCATCCCAAAAACACCGCGGCGCCGCGAGACTGATATTTTTCTTTATATTTCGTCGTTGCCGTGGCTTCTGATAAACTTGCAGATAACAGCTGTGATAATCGCTCTGACAGACACGACGTCGCTCAGGCAGATAAGTCGGACTCTTTTTGCAGCAGGAATCAAGATAAACATCTCAGATAAGACATCTCCTTTAAATAGTCTTCATCAGAGGCGCTTCATTGGAGAAAGAATATCTTATAAAAGGCGGTTTGGGGGCATTGAAGTGAGTCCACAACCCATTTTTTACTATATATTTATTCAATTTAAAATTCTATTTTAGGGTGAAATATACATTTAAATAAATGTTATATTCTATATTTATGTTCTAATTAAATTAAATTTGAACACAACGAGAAAACGTTGTTGTTGTTTCGAGTGTGATGCGATAAACAATAATGGTAAAAAAAAAAGGGTGGGAACATCGTCGGCCAAAAATGTATTATTGTATTTAAAAAAAATAAAAATGAAATGACAGATAAGATAAAAGAAAAGCGAGCCCGCAGGACTTCGTTTAGGGTCAGCCGTCCATTTATGTGTCCGTGCGGCCTGATGGGAGAGGAGACCGTTCTTATCAATATTTCATATAATCATATAATGTTGCGTTTGGTCAATCTGCCTTTTATGGCCTGGTGCTATCTTAAGCTGAAGCCGTCAGTACTTAGGGCCGCAGAGGAAATCAATGGGCAGGATAACATCAGCGGCCTGCTGGTTACTGTAAGTTCAGCATGACTATGTTAACGTTTCCTGTAATGTTGACATCACCATGTTGTTATGAGCACTGAGGGAGAGACGCTGCTAATGGGCCCCACGAGGCCAAAGAGCCTAATGTTGGACAAAGAAAAGTTACGTCTGTCTTATATTTCATTATTTCACTGTATCTACTCCAATCAGGTCATGTGCACATGTATTTCTCTTTCTCTGTATTTTAATGCTTTCTTCATGTGAGTAAGTTATGTGTGCATAGTGTGTCATTTTAAATATTTAAAAAGAAAAAGCCGCCTTTCTTTCCCTGCATAACCTGCATGAGCTGTTTGTGGCGCCGCCGCCTCCTGATGCTACCTGACGTCTGGCAACTGTTTCAATATTCCAATATTATGATCAACGGCTCGTAATGCAGCCTGCATGAATAATTTCAGCGCATTTGGTGGAGGGCCTGATTATTTCGAAACAAGTCCTGTTCTGGGGCTTGCGGGGAGAGGAGGGGTGGGGGGGGGGGGGGAGCCGCCGGATCCAAAAACACCATTAGCCAGGTGGTATCCCATGAATTAAAAATAGCAGAACACGGTTCCCCCCCCCCCCCCCCCCCCCCCCCCCCCCCGGTGTGCCGTGACAGAAGGCCGCCTTCCCTCCAACCTGAAGAAGAAATCTGCCGTTCTGAAAAAGAAAAGAGGAGGAAAAAGAATATTTTCCGACTGATCTGGACACGGATACGTGACCCACATCTCCTCTCACTCGTCGTCCACACACACACACACACACACACCCGCCACAGCCGCCATGGTACGACTGTCATCTGAGGATGTTTTCACAATGTTTTACCATCCAATTTTTTTTTTTGGGTGGGGGGGTGTACTTCAAGGATGTGTGAATTAGATGGCAAATGTGGCAGAGACACCTCGGATGGAGCCGCGTTAGCGAGCTGTCACGAAGCCCGAGACGGCGCCCGTATACCCGCCCGCCGCCAGAGCCGCTCCATAAGAGGTGGCGTTAACACGGAGGTTAGTTCACATCAACCGGTTCCTGCTGCCGAGGACTCCAGGACTCTAATAAAACATCTCCATTTAAACCTATGAGCTGGATTCCTCTCTGATTTATGTCACGAAGGCGGCCTCACAAGCCAATGAGCGGCACGGCGAGGGAAGTAGTATACGCCTGGCGTGTTTACACATGCATGTACGTGCACGCGCCTGTGTGTGTGACCTCACCTGGTGTATACCACTCAGGAGGCAGGACGGGAGACGGGAAGTAAACGCAGGGAAGAGAGCGAAGAGGAAAGGAAGTGAAGAAAACAGATGGTGGAGTAGGAAAGGGGAAGAAGGATACAGCAAGATTAGGAAAGGAAAAGAAAGCTGAATATATACATATATATATATATATATATATATATATATATATATATATATATATATATATATATATATATATATATGAAAGTTGCAGAATTAAAAAGATGAGAGCAAGATAGACGGAATAAAAGTGAAAGGAAAGATGGCATGAAGGAAGGAAAAGTGACAGCGAGAAAGAAAAAAGACGAGGGGTGAAAAAAAGGGAAGATGAAGCAGGAAAGTCTGCACGAAAAATGAGTCATTTCAGGAAAGAAGTGATGGAAAAACAGACACACGGGAATGGAAGGTGAGGACAGAAAGATGGAGCCCGGCTCTCGCCGCCATAATGCAGGAGCCTCCCAACAACACCCTGCATGCTCTGCACTGCCTGCTGTATATTTAATAGCCACTCCATCATTCTGCCTCCTCTCTCTCTCTCTCTCCCTCTCCATCTTTCCTCCCGTCTCGTCCACGTCTTGCCCGAGCAGATGGGGGATTGTGAGGCTCGGCGTCCCGATCTGTCTCCCCGATGCGTCTGCGCTCTCCAATCCGTGGCGGAAAAGAAAACAAACACACACACACACACACACACACACACAAAAAAAAAAGGGCCGCCAGTATTTCCCACATCGGGCGGCCACACATGAGCCGGCGTCGCCGCGTTAGTGGAAATGAAAATCGGCGGAACGGCTCGGAGTGGCAGCATGTCAAACGGAGGCAGACAGAGGGAGATACGGCAGCGATTGTTGGGGAATTAATCGGTCGGGGATGCTTTTCCCCCGACGCCGTCCTGCGTGGGCGGGAGGAGCTGCAATTCCAGGCCAAATGGAGAATTAAATTTACACCATTACGAACATGTTTATCTTCATCCCATATGCTCCGCGGTGTGGGGTGTGTGTGTGTGTGAGTGTGTGTGTGTGTGTGTGGAGGGGTAAAGTCTGATGCCAGTTCAAAGCATTGTCACATTTAAACCGTGTCACAAACTTATCTCTCTTTCTCTTCTTGGAAGTGTTGTCCTGAGCGGCGTAAATAAACCAGGAGAGTAAAGAGGGAAGTAAAGACCGCTTGGTTTGCTTCTTCGTTCTTCCTTAATGACCTCGCCCGTGTTAAAGGTCACCAAGCGACTCAAGCGACTGGAGAATATCTTCGACTTTGTTAGATTTTTTGCGAGCCAACCCCCCTTTCCTTCCTCCCCCCCTCCTCCTCCTCCCCGTGATGAACTTGTTCCGTTAAAAGCGCTTCATGAATAAATTCGTCTTGACTTGCCCTCTGGGTAGCACCAACACATCATTTCCATATTCACCTAATTGTGTCAGTCACTCATCCTCAACAAAACAGCCTTTTCCAGGTCAGAGACGTGCTTCTGTTGCGCTTTCTTTCTTCCAGAGTTCAACACGAGGCAGAAGAAGGAGCGAGGGAGAGGGAAACAACCTGTAAAGTGGCGACTCTTGACACCGACGAGGCAAAAAAAAAACTGTGGTGGTGTGAGGAGGGAAAAAAAATGAACGACACCAGACAATAAATGTTTCATCCCCCCCCGCACACCCAAGGTGAAGTGTGCGATGCTGCAGCTGCAGTGTGACGTGTAAAATGTGTTTGGATCTGGCCTGCAAACACTGCCGAGGAGCCCATGAAAGATGCATGGGGCCACTGGAGAGGTATAAAGAATTTAGAGATATAAAGGATATATGACAAATAAATCAGGATGCAAATCTCACCGGGTGCCACTGGGAGTTCTCCAATGAAAACGGCCTAAATAATAGAAGAGGAAGAGGAAACATTTCATCAATGAGAAGAGGAGAGGAAAAGAAGAAGAAAAAAAAGCTCTACTTTTCTTCTTTCTTTCTTTTTTTGTGTTTTTTAAACCTTTCTCCGGGAGCTCTTCTAGTCTTTTAAAAAGAGACAGAAGGGAACTCCACTGGTAGAAAAGGAAAGTATGTAAGCACATAAAACTGTCTTTGAAAAGCAAATTCTTAAACAAATGCTGCGACGGAGCTTTTCCAAATTATGGGGAGGAGGAGGAGGGGGAGGAGGGGGAGGAGGGGGGAGTTAAGAACCACAAAACATATTCAGCAATGGAGCCAAAACTAAAACAGTCGCAGTGTGAGACACAGAAACTAAACAAAAAAGTGAACCCAAATCCAGTTGCACATTTTCCCAGAAGCCATCGGGAAACGTCACGGCCACTCAGACCGTGAGAGACATCTTCATCTTCATCTTCATCTTCATCTTCCTCTCCTGTTTCCTCACTTTCCCCCGAAACAAAACGATGTTCCTTCACTTCATTCTCTCTCCGTTGTTGTTTTTTGTTACATTTGTAAAGATGAAATGGAAACAATGTTTCACGTCGGCCATTTTGTCTGCCCGGAGAAACGTTGCAAATATATTTTTTTAACGGCCCACAGATTCGTTTTGTTCGCCGTGTTGCGTGACGGACGACTGGCCTCCTTGATGACTCTCCTCACTCCCTCTCTCCTCCCTCCTTCTTTACAACTTTCCGCTCTTACCTCTCAGCTTCTGTTGTTTATCTTTAACGACGTAAAAACTAAATATGAAACCCCCAAACGAACATATCGAAACTCTTGTTTTGTTCGCTCCCTCGCCAGAAAAAGAAGAAAAAAAAGAGCAATGAATGAGAAAGAAAACAACTTTACATAAGAATCAGCCAGACGCTCCACGTCGAGCGCGGTTGCCAAGCGCGACTGTCTTGGCAACCTTGTCGCCAGGGAGACCGGCTCCCCGTAGATGGGTTCATTGATTAGAGTTGGAGCTCGCCCCGGAGGCCTGGAAGCATTAAACACTGTAGCAGAGCCCAGGGCATTGTGGGTAGGACTCAGAGGTCATGTTCATTAAGAGGTTGGAGTTCCTGTTCAGAGTCCAAACTGTATCTCATCCACCTCCAGGACTTCATCGGGGAGGTGCATTCTGGGTAATCTTCATCACAGAGGAGGAGGTAGAGGAGGAGGTCTGTTTTCATATATATATATATATATATATATATATATATATTACTCATGTATAACTTTAAAACTAAACAGAAGAGTTGAAGGTTTCTTTGCTCCTGAAGTTGATTAAACTGTTCGTTCCTGCAATCTCTAAAGTTTTACTCTACATTAAATATTCATGACATCAAAGTAATATGAAGAAAAGACCATTTAGTGTAAAAAACATCTCATTTGTTGAGGTGGAGATGAGAGAATGTTCAGAACACGCTGAATGAAGTCCACAAAAATAGGTTCATGAAGTCGTTGGCGGTAAATAAAGTGGAAATGTTCGAGACGACAAAGATAAATTCGCTCCAATGTAACGTTTAGTCCGCTTTAACGGAACCAGATTAGAGTGAAAGAGAATACTTTTCACTCTTATTTAGACTAAAAACAGGTTGGTTACATCTTAGACGGATTAGTTTGAGGCAACAATAAAAAGAGAAAACACGACCGTGATGCCGTCCACCGAACACACGATGAAGCAGACGCTCCAACTGAGAGACGACTTCAACCACAATTAAGTTAAACGAAAGCAGAAGGTGTTGACAGAGAGCCTGTAAATACCTCCGACTGCTCCGTGTGTGTTCTGCACCGAACGTGCTTTCTAGTCATTGAAATTACCCGAAAAAAAACATGTTTTTCAAATCAAAAACAGCAGCGGCGTGAAGCTGCACGGCGAATACGTTTCATTATTAGTCAAAGCAAAAGAAAAAACAAGAAAATGAAATAAAGTAGGAGAGAAACAGACGAGGAGGAAGCTTCTGAAGGAGATGAACCCCTCAGTGAGCGGCTGAATGGCGTCTCTGTGAGTTACACAGGTACGTCACGCCTTGACGCGGCGCTGTTGTGACACACGCGTGAGCTCCGTGTCGCATCTCATACCGCGGACACGCCGGAGAACATCCGCTCGCCGCTTGACACGGCCTGTCTACACTCTTCACGTCCGTGAGAGCGCTGGACCCGACAGACCCGGAGAGGCCTGCATGGGGAGCTTCACTCCAAGAGGAGAAACGCCTCCGACGGTAGGCGGGCGGATCAGTATCACTGTGAAACGTCCTGTGTGTCTCTGGAGGAGCTTTGAGAAGTCAAACAACACGGAAGAAACGACAAAATCAACTATTAACACATTACAGCCTCAGAGTGTGAAAGTGGAAAGTCATGGAGGAGGAAGAGGCACAGAGGGGGACACCTAAAAATATGTTATCAAGCTGCATCATGGGAAATGAAGGACCTCGTGTTGTATAGAAGTCTATGCGTCATGTGTTAAAGCTGCATTCTCTCTCCTGACCACCAGGGGGAGACTCCTGTGGTTGTATAGAAGTCTATGCTTCATGTGTTAAAGCTGCATTCTCTCTCCTGACCACCAGGGGGCGACTCCTCTGGTTGTATAGAAGTCTATGCTTCATGTGTTAAAGCTGCATTCTCCCTCCTGACCACCAGGGGGTGACTCCTCTGGTTGTATAGAAGCCTTCTTCATGTGTTAAAGCTGCATTCTCTCTCTTGGCCACCAGGGGATGACTCCTCTGGTTGTATAGAAGTCTGTGCTTCATGTGTTAAAGCTGCATTCTCTCTCCTGACCACCAGGGGGAGACTCCTCTGGTTGTATAGAAGTCTTCTTCATGTGTTAAAGCTGCATTCTCTCTCCTGACCACCAGGGGGCGACTCCTCTGGTTGTATAGAAGTCTATGCTTCATGTGTTAAAGCTGTATTCTCTCTCCTGACCACCAGGGGGAGACTCCTCTGGTTGTATAGAAGTCTATGCTTCATGTGTTAAAGCTGCATTCTCTCTCTTGGCCACCAGGGGGCGACTCCTCTGGTTGTATAGAAGTCTATGCTTCATGTGTTGAAGCTGCATTCTCTCTCCTGACCACCAGGGGGTGACTCCTCTGGTTGTATAGAAGTCTATGCTTCATGTGTTAAAGCTGCATTCTCTCTCCTGACCACCAGGGGGTGACTCCTCTGGTTGTATAGAAGTCTATATAAATGACTCTACTTCTCTTGATGTATTCCCTCAGTAAACATTGTAAACATGAGTTTATGTCTCAATCTCTAGTTTCAAGTCTTCTTCAATACAGCATGATGTTCATTTAGTAAATTATGGTCATTTAGAGAAACAGACCATAAAGCAGGGGACGCTTTAGGGGCGGGGCTACAAGGTGATTGACAGGTCGACACCAGAGACGTATACGGCGTCTCTATGTCACTCCCCCTCAGTCCATATATGGTCACTTCCTGTTCTCTGGTTGCAAAAATCCAAGATGGCGACGTCCAAAGCGGCGAACTCGCGGCTTCAAAACGTCGTCAAACCAACGAGACGGAGAAAGGAAGGAAGACATGAACTGTGTTACCTTGTGTGTGTGTGTGTGTGTGTGTGTGTGTGTGTGTGTGTGTGTGTGTGTGTGTGTGTGTGTGTGTGTGTGTGTGTGTTACCCATGTGAACGAGGGTTATGGGTGGCAGGGCGACCTTGAAAAGGAGGCGAGAGGAACTTCCTCCTCACAGAGCAGCGGGCGGCGGTGCGGGGGGTTAAGGGTAGACGGGCCGAGGGCCGGTGCCAGTGCCGAGGGTCTTTGTGGGTCTTTGTGGGTCTTTGTGGGTCTCTGTGGGTCTTTGTGTGTTTTGTTAGCGGTGGCGGCACCCCTCAGGTCCGGTGGACACACGCCTGGTTCATTCGGCGGCGGCTTTGTCCGCGCTCTGGACGGCGGCCATGAGCCGGGCGCGCAGGTTGTCCTGACAACCGTGCCGGAGAGACCCAAACAGACACGTTGACACACGGAGATCGGTAAAGACCGTCGGCACAGTTCATGTTCAGGTTCACAACATAGAAATAAGGAAAAAGCGTCTCTTTTTTTGTTTTTTAAATGGTCAAAAGACGTCAATATCTTTAAGTGTTCATCTTTTCAGTCAGAAGCAGCGACGAGAACAAAGCTTAAAATTGTGATAATTCATCAAAAACGTTTTATTCTACGTGTCTAAACCGTTTGCTTTAACCGGATTCTGTCAAAAACATTTAATTCTGAGCTCCTCGCTGCAACGATGAGGCCAAGACGGACTCGACTGACACCGACAGTCACGTGACGACAAATCAGTGAAACTTAGACTCCATTTCTTTATTTGTTTCATTTCAAATATGAAACACGTTGAGCCTCCATTTTCCTCCCAACATCGGTACCACTTAGAAACATGTTCATATAGATTCCAGTGGTTTCCAACTTTTGTCAAAGAAATTCTCAAAGAAATGAAACTTTCTTTTCTTGTTTATGATTCATTGCATTGTAATTGTGCTTCTTGCCGTGATTCCTTTTTTATTGCAGTAAAATTCAAAGCCACAGAGATTAAAACGTGACAGGAGCAAAAATAAACTAACAAAAACGCCCCAAACCGGCATTGCGGTCCAGAGGGTGAACAGGAAGCACCACGGGTGCATGTGTGTTTTATGTATTAGTGCGTTCCCATGGTGGACGTGTCTGTTTGTCCGCCGTGAGCTTGAACCCCGTTCACCTGCAGCGGCGGCACAAAGGGATGTGTTATCCGGCGCTCCTCTCCAGCCCTTGTGCATCTCTCAGCCCTGAGCGGTGCCAGGATCTGGGAGAACACAGAGCGTCCGTTGACAGCAGGCGCTCCTCCAAAGACATGCTTCTCATGCCCTGCAGGGGGGAGGAGCCTCACCCCGCCGCCGACCCCTCGCTTCTCCCCCGCAATCAAAGACGGCTTCATTATCTGATGACTAATTTTGCGCCTGCAAAGACGACTCGCAGGTAACGGCGGAGCAGGTTCCTCCTCCTCCTCCTCTTCCTCCTCTCCGAGACACCGAGGCCCCCCAACAAAGGGCCCTCTCAGGGGCCAGCCTTGCCTCCCCCCTCCTCCACCTGCACGGGGAGGAGAGGGAGGAATCCGAGAGGAGGAGTCGGGTTCTGAACCTCCGCAGCAGGAGCCCAGCCAGCGTCTGAATACCCTGACCGGGGACACACCGTCGTGCCTCTCCAATTACATTACCCAGTCCACAATGGAGAGGCCTCGAGAATTGACACCTCCATTGAGAGCGTGTCAGCGGGCTTTTGTGGGGGGGCCGACAATTTCCATCTCTGCAGAAATAGATTTGCTCCCGAGAGGGGCGACAATAGCGGGGCGATCCCTCTAATGCTGGTTTTTAGGGGAGGGAGACGGGATGAGAGCTGGGTTTACTTCCAGCCACCGAGGGAACGCTCTCCTGGAAGTGATAATATGTGAGAAGTGTCTTTGACAAAATGCAACGTGGGGATGAGCGTGTTGTTTCCTCAGGTGCAAGCCAAGACCCGCCCCTTTACTTGTTTCAATAACCGGCTCTCTTTTTGTTTTATTGCCTGTTTAAATGTTGTTCTTTAGCACCAGCAGCGTTGGAACCGTTCACTGGATGAAGTGACGCAAACTCAAAATGTGAGCGATCGCGACTTCGGCTCTGACGTTAATGTTCAGACGTTTAAACCGACGAGCAGCCGGCACACAGTCCTTCCTTCATTCGGTTCAAAGGAGCGGGAGACGGGAGGTATTGAGGAGAATGACACGCGACACATGTTACGTTTGCAAAATAAAAACATAAAAAACAACCTGTCTGACGCATCACAGCTCAGTGGGAACCGAGACACAAATCTCCAGCTGAAGACGTCGGCGTCCAAACGCCTGCCGACTCCCTAAAACTCAACCTGAGCGCCCCCTGCTGACACATCTGCACATAACCTGGTGGGGGAGACTTTTAGACATTTAAAGTCTTCATCTTGTTGGACCCGGTGTGGAAGACACTGACGAGGTCTTCCTGCCAAACCCTGAACCAACAGAAGAGTCGCGTGGCTGCGTTCGCGCTTTGCACAGAATCAGAGGGCGAAAGATATCGCCGCTCTTTTTGTTTTGAAAGTAGAGCTCAGTGCAGCAGGATGATCGGTCAGGTGATCGTCTCAAAGGTCCGCTCAACTTTTCAGATGTTGATGAACGTATTCTGTCGCATATCATTAGTGATAAACACGAAGAAAATTATGAAAATAAAAAGCGGCGCCGCTATCCCGCTGTTGTTGCACCTAAATAGTAAAACAGATAAATAGGAATATCACATGTTGAGAGTTGGGAGACCGGACTTCCTCGTCTGGGATTCCTGCCGGTTAAATATCTCTTCGTGACTCACGATTAGAAGAGTCAATCCATCACGTAACTACTCGGCCTTCACCGCTCGGCCACCAGGGGGCACTGACACGTTTACTTTTCAATCATAAAAAAACGTCATCGTCAAACATTTTTTCAGTCAAACTTCTCAAAAATGTCGTATATTTTTATACAACTATACATTTCAACCAATGTATCGTTCATTTCTATTCAAACCTCTCAAACAAAGACGTCGGTATCGGCCTAAACAGTTGAGTATCGGTGAGAAACTAAACGTTGTCATTGAGTGTGATTGACCTGCATCGTCCGATCACATTCCTCTCGTCTGGTCTAATCTTCCTTCAGAGGAAGCTCGGCGTCTCTTCTCCCATCCGGATAAAGACTCAGTTGTTCTGTTGGACTCCATCAATAATAAGAGAATATGAGGGACAAAGGTACAGGGAGACGACGTCTGTCTTCCTCCTCTGCACTTAAGTGGAGGCTGCTGAAAGGTCGGGCCTTCATGTCTGACCCCGAGAGGTCACACCAGTGTGTGTGTGTGTGTGTGTGTGTGTGTGTGTGTGTGTGTGTGTGTGTTTGTGTGTCTCCATCCCCCAGCTGTTCTTCCACAGCCGGAGGTACCTGGTGAACCTGGAGACACGGCTTCAACACATCCCATAATCTGGGTCTGGACCGTCTGTTGATGTGATTAAAACCACCGGGAGAATACGAGTGGATCATGAAAGGAGAACAGAGGAGAACGGGGAAGGTCTTCGGGGTAATAATATTTTTACAGACCTGGAGTCCATCCGCAGACGTGGAGAAACGCATTATTGCGTAAATAATTATTTAAATACCGCGGAGTGGAAGTCATTTCCTGGATTAAAGAACAACATCAGCGATGAGGTAACCGGGTGAAGATCTCATCTATCAGAATCTCATCTGTCGTATTCTTCCTGCCACAGGTTGATAAATAGATCCGTTTATACGCGTTAAAGTAGAAGAAGCGTTTCCCGATGTGCTCTGAAGAGAAGCTCCCGAAGCCCAGAGGAGCCGCTCTCGTCCAATCAGAGACGCCGGAGGCTCCGAGTCAAGACGCCAGAGGAAAGAGACGCTCCGTTTCTGGGTCAAGAGCTAATTGATTTCCTGATTAGTCGTCCGTCAACCTAAATCACAACCTGCGCTCGCACCTGCGCCGGGAGTGTGATGTCACGGCCGAGGAATCCGCTCATCAGATTCATCAGACATTCCCGTTGTTCTTCGGGGCGCAACAATGTAACGAAAGCGTTCCGCGCCATAAAACAGAGAACGTGCACGACCGCGATGTGAAAATTACATTTTCTTCTTCAAGTTAATTTGGACTGTTGTGTTTCTTTTCCTCTCCTCCCGTGAGGAATGTGACAGGCGTGGTTATTCGTCTCCCGACGACAGCTCAATTAACGCCGTCGCTTTGTTTTTACGTTTGTTATCGTCGGGGGAAATATGGAACCTACGCACAGAGGTGAGGACATGCTGTACATACGGGCTGCTGGTGACATTCATGCGTTTCATTTGTGGATCGGGGGATGGATCCTCGTGCGATACGTCGGCTTCGGCGCTGCAATTATCTCCTCAAGAGCACAATGTAGGCATAATTTCCCCAGACTGCATAATTATCTCTGAGTAGGATGACAAACTCGTCACGGAAGTTTTTCGGGAAAAACTTACGGTTTTCACTTGAAACCGAGTAGGCGGCGAAGAAAGACTCTATTTTTAACCATTCTGCAGCCAGGTAGGTCGGTGGGGGGGCCTTGCAGCCTGGAGGAGGAAGAGGAGGAAGAGGAGGAGGAGGAGGAGGAAGAGGAGGAAGAGGAGGAGG
>JBAMJR010000304.1:0-27500 GCA_038501785.1 Myoxocephalus aenaeus | reverse complement strand
GTGTGTGTGTGTGTGTGTGTGTGTGTGTGTGTGTGTGTGTTACAGTATCACTGCAGCCAGAGGCTCAGTGTTTGATCCCTGGCTGTAAAATGGATTATCTGGTGGCAGGAGGGTGAAAGGATAGCAGTGTGTTAGCTTTGGAGGGGAAAAGAGAGTGCATTTACGTGTGTGTGTGTGTGTGTGTGTGTGTGTGTGTGTGTGTGTGTGTGTGTGTGTGTGTGTGTGTGTGTGTGTGTGTGTGTGTGTGTGTGTGTGTGTGATCTCTGCAGAGGCCCAGGGGACTGGGCGGGCCCCCCGAGGAGCCCTTTCTTAAAAAGCTCTCTGGCTCCAGCTAATGCTCACTTTGTCACCAACAGGGCGGAGAGATAATCGATGCCTTTGATGGCCGCTGTTAGGCTTTAACAAGCTGGTGCTCACGCTGGCTGCCCCGACCGGCCTTCCTCGTCTCCTGCTCCCTCGCTACCTTCCCTCGGCCGCACCGCCGCACACTTGATTTGAGTGTGTGTGTGTGTGTGTGTGTGTGTGTGTGTGTGTGTGTGTGTGTGTGTGTGCAGGTTGTTGGTTTTTAAAGTCAGCGTCACTTGGAGGAAACAGGAAGAACAAAACCTGCAGCCGTCCTTCGCGTGTCCTCCGAAAAATATGATAGCGCGGATGTTCCCATGTGTTAGAGAGTCTCTGTCACGTTACTCATCACAGTCGTTACATTCAACCAAACGGCCATCTTTTCCTCCACCCAACTGACTCCTTTTGTTGCGTTACGTTTCCCGTGAAGACCGGTGTTTTATTTTGAAAAGCAACACGCTTTTTTTTATAGGAAACGCACAAAGAATTAGACTTTTTGTCGTATTATATTAATTAAAACTTGAAGTTATGTATCTTTAAACTTCCTGATTCTGTTCAGATTATCTTCAGCCTCAATGTTCCTTCCTATTAATTATTCCTACACACACACACACACACACACACACACACACACACACACACACACACACACCGGTAGGGAGCACCTTTGCTAAACTAAATCTAATTTGCAGCATCTGCGTTGTCGCTCCATTAGAATAATTGTTCCCTCCTCAGCTGTTTTCCATCTCTCTCCGCCCCTCAGACCCAAAACGATCTGTTCATCTCTCGTCGTGTGTGTGTGCTCTTTTTCTTTTCTTTTTTTTAACATTTTTTAATCTCAAGCCACTTCTCTCAGAATTAGCCCCTCGCGTTGAACACACGATGCTAACGACCGTAATTAACCCCGAAACGGAACCCTAAATAATTACGGAGCGCGAGGATTGCTCATTCAGGAGAACAGTGATGAGTCTCCCGCCTGAGCGGCTGATCAAGGTGCATTGTGTCGTCTTCCCGCTCGCCGCTTCGTCTTCCCGCTCGACGCTTCGTCTTCCCGCTCGCCGCTTCGTCTTCCCGCCCGCCGCTTCGTCTTCCCGCTCGCCGCTTCGTCTTCCCGCTCGACGCTTCGCCTTCCCGCTCGCCGCTTCGTCTTCCCGCTCGCCGCTTCGCCTTCCCGCTCGCCGCTTCGTCTTCCCGCTCGCCGCTTCGTCTTCCCGCTCGACGCTTCGTCTTCCCGCTCGCCGCTTCGCCTTCCCGCTCGACGCTTCGCCTTCCCGCTCGACGCTTCGTCTTCCCGCTCGCCGCTTCGTCTTCCCGCTCGGCGCTTCGTCTTCCCGCTCGCCGCTTCGCCTTCCCGCTCGCCGCTTCGTCTTCCCGCTCGACGCTTCGTCTTCCCGCTCGGCGCTTCGTCTTCCCGCTCGCCGCTTCGTCTTCCCGCTCGACGCTTCGTCTTCCCGCTCGACGCTTCGTCTTCCCGCTCGACGCTTCGTCTTCCCGCTCGCCGCTTCGTCTTCCCGCTCGGCGCTTCGTCTTCCCGCTCGCCGCTTCGTCTTCCCGCTCGACGCTTCGTCTTCCCGCTCGATGCTTCGTCTTCCCGCTCGACGCTTCGCCTTCCCGCTCGCCGCTTCGTCTTCCCGCTCGACGCTTCGTCTTCCCGCTCGATGCTTCGTCTTCCCGCTCGACGCTTCGCCTTCGTTTACTAACAAGAGGCATCGAGTGCAGCCGAGCGGCGCCGCCGTGACCTTGAACCCACGGGAAGGTCGTAAGGAGCCCGGTAGGGAGCAGGGGCCCTACAGCCAGAGAGAGGCCACGTAGAGAGGGTGTGTGTGTGTGTGTGTGTGTGTGTGTGTGTGTGTGTGTGTGTGTGTGTGTGTGTGTGTGTGTGTGTGTGAGAGAGAGAGCGTTGTGCTGCTAATAAAGCAAATTAATGTTTTTTGTTCTGTTTCCATAATTATTAAAAATAGCTAAACTCACTCAATCAAAGTCAATCTTCGCACAGATGCTCTTAACACACATAGCTATGTTATATAATAATTGTATTATATATAACATATATAACATATATAACTAAATATAATATATATATTATATATACTATATTAAATTAAAATATAGTTACGATAAGAAAATACAACTTTTAATTCTTATTTTTTTGCAAAATATATATATGTGTTTTCCTTTTCTGTGCACTATCATAAACCAATACACCAGTAACACATATGTGAACGTATTATCTATGTTCCCAAGGGTTTTCTGTATATTATTCCTTTTTAAATGATTCAAATAGGCCTTGAGGAGATAATCTGAATGTAGTACGGGTATATTAACCATTCTTCAGGAAAACAGCGCTTGATTCCATACGTTAAGGAGTAACTCACTGCTTCTCATCTGAAGGTGCTTCACCTGTTGAGAGATAACAAAGGAATAAAACAATGACATTATTCAATAAGCTAAAGTCCTACGTTACAAACTGAGGGTCCAAGATGAGCAAAGAAATGAATGACTTCATGCATTCATGTGTGGGAGGGCTTGTTGTTGATGTCTGACGGGTGCAGAGGACATTTAAAGTCTCCAGCTGATGGAGCCACACAGGTGAAGATAAAACTGTGTGGATCACATCACTTCAAATAATAAACATCTACTCTTCCACGATGGATTCTGAAAGTTATATTTCAAAGGCCAGAGCTAAAAGTATCTCTCTAAAGAATGGATTTATATATTTACCAGAACTGTCAAAAAAATGGGCCGATAAAATCATTTTTGTTTATTAATGACCTTGGTGAAGGCATGAAGAGGGATTGCGTCATTGATGCCCCCCCCCCCCCCCCCCATGGAGGAGGAGGGCATGCTGGGTAAAGTGAGGTGGTAACACAGGTGGGGCCGTCCTCCTCCAGCCAGATCCAATAAGAGCCATTAGAGAGGTCTGGTCTGGTTCATCTGAGCGTCACGGTTAACAACCTTACACGGGTGTGTGTGTGTGTGTGTGTGTGTGTGTGTGTGTGTGTGTGTGTGTGTGTGTGTGTGTGTGTGTGTGTGTGTGTGTGTGTGTGTAAACAAGGAGCAACAATAGAGCAACAGGCTCCTTCGTCACACGTCAGATTTCTGCAGAAGAAGCTCGTCCCACCGATGTTTAGGTGGGACTTTTGGACATCATGCTCGAAGATGAGGATGATGAAGATGAGGATGATGATTATGATGATGTGGTGGTGGAGGACTGGGCGAGAGGAACCTGCTGAGAGGCTGGAGGGAAACCAGAAGCAGAGTAAATGAAATCTCATCCGTCTATCTGTGTTCCTGGTTTCCTCTTTATCTCATCCTGCGGGGGGGTTTGTTATTTTTATGGGGTTTACAGTAATGCTCAGAGGGTGAAATTATTCCTGGAGCCCCGGAGTTTAATTATTTCCTCTCGTATCAATATAGTCCACCGACGTAATTTCCGTGTTGATCCGATTACAGAAGTATTACATTCTGCCCGGGCACGGGGAAAATTGACTTTGGTGGCAAGGTCTCGACAAGAACCAGACACGCGGCTTTATGCATCAGTGACGGCGTAACCGCGTTAGCCACGCAACGCTCCCTCCACGCAACGCTCCCTCCACGCAACGCTTCCTCCACGCAGCGCTTCCTCCACGCAACGCTTCCTCCACGCAGCGCTTCCTCCACGCAACGCTTCCTCCACGCTACGCTTCCTCCACGCAACGCTTCCTCCACGCAGCGCTTCCTCCACGCAACGCTTCCTCCACGCAACGCTTCCTCCACGCAACGCTTCCTCCACGCAGCGCTTCCTCCACGCGACGCTTCCTCCACGCAACGCTTCCTCCACGCAACGCTTCCTCCACGCAGCGCTTCCTCCACGCGACGCTTCCTCCACGCAACGCTTCCTCCACGCAGCGCTTCCTCCACGCGACGCTTCCTCCACGCGACGCTTCCTCCACGCGACGCTCCCTCCACGCAACGCTCCCTCCACGCAACGCTTCCTCCACGCGACGCTTCCTCCACGCGACGCTTCCTCCACGCGACGCTTCCTCCACGCAACGCTTCCTCCACGCAGCGCTTCCTCCACGCAGCGCTTCCTCCACGCAGCGCTTCCTCCACGCAAAGCTCCCTCCACGCGACGCTCCCTCCACGCGACGCTCCCTCCACGCAGCGCTTCCTCCACGCAACGCTCCCTCCACGCAACGCTCCCTCCACGCGACGCTCCCTCCACGCGACGCTTCCTCCACGCGACGCTCCCTCCACGCAGCGCTTCCTCCACGCGACGCTCCCTCCACGCGACGCTCCCTCCACGCGACGCTCCCTCCACGCAACGCTTCCTCCACGCAACGCTTCCTCCACGCAGAGCGAGCGCAGCCACGAGAGCGGAGAGGAGGAAGCAGAATGCAGCGCGGCGAAGACGTGCAACCGCACACCTTCCTCCTGTGGCGGGCCGTGTGTTTTCTACCTGCGCCTTCTGTGCCGTCTCCAGGACAGCGGAACAACCTAATCACCTCATTGTATATCAGATATGTTTATCTGACGGAGGGAAGTACTGCCTCTCGCAGCACCTCCACAGCGCTAGCTCGCAAGCTAACAGCGAGCAAAAGTTAGCTCGCAAGCTAACAGTGAGCGCTAGTTAGCTCACTAGTTAACAGCGAGCGCTAGTTAGCTCGCGAGCTAACAGCTAGTTAGCTCGCGAGCTAACAGCGAGCTAGCGCTGACCACTGCCTTCCTCTGAGAGACACAATGCCTCGTCATCAGGGCCCTGAACGCACCGCGGACATATAAATATAAATATATATATATATATATATATATATATATATATTTATATGTATACGTGACGAACGGCGTTATCGCAGTCTAACCTTTTTATTATTACTTTCATCATTTAAGCTTGACCGATGCATCAATCTGCTGATGCGGTGGATCAATATAGGCCATTCATGTTGATGGAGTATTGACCCTGAACACACAGACATAAAGCGCGTGATTTGTTGTGTTCAACACATGTTCTCTGTGTTTTCAGTCCTGTCTTCAACGTATTTGGCTAATCTTGCTTTTCATGCCTTTCAGAAGAAAACGTCCTCGTCCCGTTTCAGGACCTCTTGATTAGAACGTCGTGTGATTGCTTCATGCAGAGTTTCAGGATGGAATTAAATATGTCTTTTAACCCTGTTGGATCAAATCTAACAGTAACTCATGTTTACAATGTTTACTGAGGGAATAAATCAAGAGAGAAGTAGAGTCATTTATATAGACTTCTATACAACCAGAGGAGTCACCCCCTGGTGGTCAGGAGAGAGAATGCAGCTTTAACACATGAAGCATATACTTCTATACAACCAGAGGAGTCGCCCCCTGTTGGTCAGTAGAGAGAATGCAGCTTTAACACATGAAGCATAGACTTCTATACAACCAGAGGAGTCACCCCCTGGTGGTCAGTAGAGAGAATGCAGCTTTAAGACATGAAGCATAGACTTCTATACAACCAGAGGAGTCGCCCCCTGGTGGTCAGTAGAGAGAATGCAGCTTTAACACATGAAGCATGACTTCTATACAACCAGAGGAGTCACCCCCTGGTGGTCAGGAGAGAGAATGCAGCTTTAACACATGAAGCATAGACTTCTATACAACCAGAGGAGTCACCCCCTGGTGGACAGGAGAGAGAATGCAGCTTTAACACATGAAGCATAGACTTCTATACAACCAGAGGACTCGCCCCCTGGTGGTCAGGAGAGAGAATGCAGCTTTAACACATGAAGCATAGACTTCTATACAACCAGAGGAGTCACCCCCTGGTGGTCAGGAGAGAGAATGCAGCTTTAACACATGAAGCATAGACTTCTATACAACCAGAGGAGTCACCCCCTGGTGGACAGGAGAGAGAATGCAGCTTTAACACATGAAGCATGACTTCTATACAACCAGAGGAGTCACCCCCTGGTGGTCAGGAGAGAGAATGCAGCTTTAACACATGAAGCATAGACTTCTATACAACCAGAGGAGTCACCCCCTGCTGGACAGGAGAGAGAAGTAGGGCAATTTTTCAGAACCCAAAGTTGCCACATCAGACTTTATTCTGAGCAACTCTTTAGTCGTCCAATCAAAAGCAAAGGATTCGATGTAAATCCATCTCTAGTGCACAGCTGATACACAGATACCTAATATCTAAGAAGTGTGGTCACACGCCGAAAGGTTTGGGAACCAGTGTGAATGTCCAGGTGATGGCTCACTCTCATGTTATGTCTCTTATATCTGAAAAGCATGGTGGGTTAATGTTGAAGTTCCTTTTTGAGCGTGTAATATATGTTTTTAATGCGCGTCCTCATGTCCTTGACCAACCTTATCTTCTCCTCCATCAGTCAAATCCTACATTTTCCTCCCGTTCTATCTAACGTGAACATGGCAGCTTTTATAAAAGTGTTTTTGGAGAGCCGAGTGCAGGAATGTGAGTCAGACGGTGTGGAGGGAGACGGGGGCAGCAGAGTGTCCACCTGTACCCAGAACAGGTGTTTTCCGCCCCACTTGCAGAGCGCCCTGATTAGGAACCGCCACGCTCGCCTTCCCCCGTCAAAGCCCAGCTCCCCCATCAGGCTCTGGGTGGAGCGATGCTTAATTAGCCCGCAGAAAGCCACAGGCTGCAGGTCCACGGATCCTCCCCCGCCTTCCTGACCTTCCACCCTCTGCTACACACACACACACACACACACACACACATTCAAACAAGTAGAGTCAAATAAAAAATACGAAAGTTATGTTCTGTCAGTGGAACATGATCCCTCCCTCTTGAGTAACAAACTGCAGGCTTATTAAGAATAATAAAAGGCTTCTTTGACGAGTTATTACGAAAAGAAAACAGTGCGGTTATTAGAGAGGAGGGATAAATAGAGCACACTGTACTTTGTACTGTATAACATGTCTCTGTTTCCTGGCTAATCTGCTCATGCATAGGGAAGCAATCAGAAGAGAGAGAGAGAGAGAGAGAGAGAGAGAGAGAGAGAGAGACGTAATGATGTGCAGCTGCAGGACCGGGAGGCCGGAGCCCGGGTTGCGTTACCCGGCACTAAACACTTTCACCTGTGCAGCTCTGCTACCATTGTTAAACACCGTCACCTGGAACGAGCTTCAGCTCTCCGCCATGTTTCCACCAGAGAGGACGAAGATATGAAAGACATGAGAGAGATCCATAATCTGGTTCAACCGCTCCTCCGGCTGCAGAGACTCAAACCTTTAATGAAGGATAGGCGGTTTGGAGATTAATATTTGCATGCATGAAGACAATACTGTAACAATGACTTTAGTATAACGGTTTTTAATTCCATTAGTTTATTTATCGACTGTGTAGTTATGAGCACTGATAATCAGAATCAGAACCAGAACCATTTATTGCCATGTATGTTTTCATATAGCAGGAATTTGCCCTGGCGGGAGGTGCATCACATTTCACATTTAACAATAAACGATTAACAATAAACATTTAACAATAAACATTTAACAATAAACCAAGTGCAATAAATGGGAGCATGAATATTTACAATTAAATCCACAGTAGAATATAAAATTAAAGTTCAAATAAAGTGCACAGACAATAAAGTTAACCATTATATAATAACATATAAATATCATAACACATTATAAAGCATCTTGTGTTACAAGGTGACCTAGAATACGTGCAAGAAGGTTTTCATTTTACTTGAAACATTAAAGTAACTTATAATCACTTTAAAATGCATTTTAATAGTGATTATGATGCATTACAAAAATATTATACGGTATTACAACTATGGGAATTTGAATACACTATGATCCTTGCAAAAAGAAGTTAATGGGTGACCAGTATTTATGACATGTTATGATACCTGACCATATAAATCATGATAAAAAGCTGTGAACAGCTGCTGCTGTGACTTCATTCATGTCACGGCCATACTTTGGACTTTTGTATTGTAGCAATGCATAGTGCACTTTATACACTTTATACATATTCATGTATATATTTCAGTTTTTTTTTCCTTTAAAGTTTATTGTGATTCTGTGTTAGGAGGACCCAGCAAAATAAGCTTTTCATTATACAGAATAACTGCCTGTTATCTGTGCATATGACAAAAAAAAATATCTTGAATCTTTATTATGTGTTGGGATTATGGTTATATAGCATTATGAATATTTAAGGGAGCTTATAATAATAATAGTATGCTATAAGCAGATTATAATGCATTATAAGTTTATAGAGACCATGGGGTTGTTTTAATGTAGACGGTTAATCCCCCGGGGACCATGCATGTGCTCAATTCAACGTTTCCCAAAAAAAATCAGCTCGTTACGTGAATACTGAAAAAATTTTAAATAAACTTCTGTCTTCACAGGAAACATATTAGTTAGGTTCAGGCAACAAAAGCACTTAGTTAGATTGAGGAAAAGATCGTTGTTTGGGTTCAAGTTTAAGTATAACTCTAAAATAAATGAACGTTGACTTCTTGAACACAGCTGAACGTTTTATTTATTGTGTGTGTTTTTTCAGTTCTTAATACTTCCTGGTTGGTGGTTACGTGGATCACACACACAGGTTGTGTTCATTGCTTTGCAGACATCATGAGAACTGAACGGCTCAACTGGTGACGTCGGCTGCAGAGGAAAGTTCAGGTGGACAACAGGAACGTGCACGTGCACACACACTCACGTGCACACACACTCACGTGCTCGTATGGAGACACACACGCGGACATGAACGGTCACGCTCACACGCATTGTTTCAACACGTGTTCCCTGCAGCCATAAGCACTGCTCTGCAACCTAATTAAGAGAACAATCAAGCTGGAGCTGATGAGGAGGGCCGCTGTGTGTGTGTGTGTGTGTGTGTGTGTGTGTGTGTGTGTGTGTGTGTGTGTGTGTGTGTGTGTGTGTGTGTGTGTGTGTGTGTGTGTGATCACATACTATCTGACTGAGGAGTAAAGCCTGTTGCCAGCATGTCGGGCATTTATCCCCTTAAATTAAATTTGGCTCTATTCACTCGTATCTTGCGCTATAACTGCATTTTATATTTTTATATTTTTCTGTTTATGCTTCAGTTTTATGAAATGTTATTTTTTATTTTATTTTCTTGCACTTTGAATTTGATGCTTGTACACATATGAACTTGCCCCCAGACATTTTACAAATATATTTGAGGTCTGTGACAAATATTCAAACAAAAACATTTCTCACAAATGTGTCACAATTTGTACAAATACAATATTTTTCAACAAGACAATAACTATATATATATATATGTATATTTATTTTCCAACAAGACAATAACTTGCTCAATCGTCAAACAGCTTTCTAAAACCTTCCAAATGTTGGAGAAAATAAACTCAAAGTTCTGGTGGTTTTGTGGTTGAAGGACTTTCATGACCTCACGTGAGCTTTTCATTTTCTCTCTGCTCGATCACACGATGCTCGTCTAGAAGAGATATTCTGTCTGAATATTACACCGAAATGTAGGTCTGCAGCGCTAACACTGCAGCGGACAGCAAAAGGAGGAGGAGGAGGAGGAGGAGGAAGAGGAAGAGGAGGAGGAGGAGGAAGAGGAGGAGAGAGCAGACGCTGAGAAATACCTGCTGGCCGAATACTGAGGCTCCATATGCCCCGGCTCTATGCTGACTGCTGGCTGGCCAGCCTGGATGCCCACTCTCTCCCGGGCCCACACACACACACACACACACACACACACACACACACACACACACACCTAGACGTACACACACACATGCAACACACATGCAACACACGCTTCACTGGGGACAAGCCAGCAAGAGTAATCCTGGCCTACTTTTCTGCCCGGAGCGCACTGCAGCACCGTCTACCACTACCACTACTGAGGAGGAGGAGGAGGAAGAGGAGGAGGAGGAGGAGGAGGAGGAGGAGGAGGAGGAAGAGGAGGAGGAGGAGGAGGAAGAGGAGGAGGAGGTGCTGGCTGCTCTTTTCCAATTAAGCATATTAGTTCGTGCCCCTTCCTCCTGCAGAGTGTTTTCCTGCTTCATATTCCAAGAAGCCCCAAAAAAACAGCGTGAAAAATGTCACCTGGAACATGTAAATAAAAGATGACATCACACACGGCCCTGCGACGCCGCTCCCTTATTGGCTCGTATTGAGACAGGAAATAATAATTAAAAAAAGAGTTGTATGTTTGTACACAGACGTGTTGGTGCTCTCTGGTGCCTCACGCGGCCCTTCAGGGGTCCGCGTGCCGCGGCTTGTTTGTCGTTTGACCCGGTGGAGTCATTACTGTGTATTCACAATACTGCTGTGACTCGTGTTCGTGCAGCTGTGGCCCGGTGCTTCCAGATGAGAAGCATGTTTTGGATGAGGAATTAATAAAAAGGAAGTGTTGTGTAGTTGAAGAGGGGTCGTGTTGAAGCCGCTGCGGGAGAAGCTCCTTCGAGGGAGAACGACCGGGACGACTTCCAGGAAACCAGAAACCTTTCATTACAGGGAAATAACATTCATTAAGAAAAAGAACTAATCTGTGACAATAAAATATATTTTAAAGTCTTACAGCCTCCGCCAGACCTTCAGTAATAAGTAAAGCTATTCCCTGGTTTATACTTATAAAATTGAACTGAAAAAATTGTTGTTGTTGTCTTTAAAAAAAGGTTTAATTGCGCCTACTTTATTTTTTACTTTGTTCCTCTCCAAAAATACGCATCTCTCACCTTCCTCTCCTCCATACAGACCTCATTAGACAGTAACACAATAATACACAATAACACACAATAATACACCACAACGACCAGAGTCTGTCCTATTATTATCATTATATACTATTATTATCATTATATACTATTATTATCATTATAGTACTATTATTATCATTATAGTACTATTATTATCATTATATACTATTATTTTAGATTGTTTTATTGCAAGGCCCTTTTAGAATTAGCGGAGGAGGTGTGTGTGTGTGTGTGTGTGTGTGTGTGTGTGTGTGTGTGTGTGTGTGTGTGTGTGTGTGTGTGTGTGTGTGTGTGTGTGTCTAGAATGTGATTGACAGGTCGACACTAGAGACGTATTTGGCGTCTCTATGTCCCTCCTCCTCAGTCCAGATTTGATCACTTCCTGTTCATTTATTGCAAAAATCCAAGATGGCGACGGCCAAAATGCCTTTTAAAATGGCCGCTACGAACAGTCCAGTGGTATTTCCACTACGCGTGACAGCTCATGGCTCATTCTAATAAATGAACATTTAGACGCTGGACACATTTAGTCCAACGTCTATTTTAGGTTTATTTTATTCTACAACCCGATCAAAAACTATTGATGTGTTCAAATGTTTTTATTACGTCCAACACACTTTTGAATTCTCTTCTTCTACCATATCTAAGCACGGCAACGAGGGTGATGTGGCTACGGCAAATACACTCGTGTGTGTGAGGTGCATTTAGGGTAATATTGTGATTTTGGTTAATAAAAGTGGTGAACGAGGAGGAGCTACTACTTCCTGCATCGGCCTGATGTGTCGTCATGGTCCAGCAACGAGACACTGAGACTCTGCTGTGCATATGGATTATCTTATCTCATATACAGTCATCCAGTCCCACCAAAGTACAGTTAATTATCTGCATCCTTCGTCTTCCTCAGACACGAGACATAATGAGGACTCGTGCCGTGTGAATCACCGGCGCTTAAACCAGACGGAGGTGCCTGATTACTTTCATGTCAGCAGGGAGCGACAAAACGTTCTCAGCCGTCCCAAGGCCGTTTTGTGCCTGGAAGAAAAAGGAAAAATATGGATCGCAGCAGAAAGAGAGAGGGGGGGGGGGGGGATTTAAAAGGTCAGGTCAACACACACACACACACACACACACACACGGTGGTACCGTCGCTGCCATCGCTCTCGCTGATGAAAGGTGTGTCTCTGCTCATGGGTCGTTTGTCGCGGGCATCTCCACGGACGGCTCATTGGAGAGTGCAAGGACCCCTTCATCTTTCACCGCTGACAGGTCTCGGACACCGGGCCCCCATGACAGACGACCCCTAATTCACCGGAGGGGGTGGGGGGTGGGGGTGGGGGGGGGGGGGGGGGCTAATGGCCTTGACTCCAGGCCTCGGTAATGATCACGTCCAGGTTCCCCTCCTCCACACACACAGAAGCTGTTGTCACCAAACTGCCAGACGCAGAGAGACGGTGAGACTTTAGACACAATAACATGAACTCATGTTTACTGAGGGAATACATCAAGAGAGAAGTAGAGTCATTTATATAGACTTCTATACAACCAGAGGAGTCACCCCCTGGTGGTCAGGAGAGAGAATGCAGCTTTAACACATGGAGCATATACTTCTAAACAACCAGAGGAGTCGCCCCCTGGTGGTCAGGAGAGAGAATGCAGCTTTAACACATGAATCATAGACTTCTATACAACCAGAGGAGTCGCCCCCTGGTGGTCAGGAGAGAGAATGCAGCTTTAACACATGAAGCATAGACTTCTATACAACCAGAGGAGTCGCCCCCTGGTGGTCAGGAGAGAGAATGCAGCTTAACACATGAAGCATAGACTTCTATACAACCAGAGGAGTCTCCCCCTGGTGGTCAGGAGAGAGAATGCAGCTTTAACACATGGAGCATATACTTCTAAACAACCAGAGGAGTTGCCCCCTGGTGGTCAGTTGATAGAATGCATGTTTTAAGACACTTCCGCATCGGCTTCATTCTGCAGAACTGAAGGTTCTGGGCTTTAGGATACAACCTCCGGGTCAAAGCCGAAACCAGGGCTTCAAAACCGTCGTCCACAAACCAATGGCCGACGTCTTCTTCTTGTGGGCGACGTCTTCTTCTTGTGGGCGACGTCTTCTTCTTGTGTACGGTATTTGGTAGTCGGGTAGAAACGTGCTGCCAGGTTCTAGCTTTCATTTGACTACCGCAGAACAGTCTGGTCAATATATTGAACCGATGTCCTTTGACCTCTGACCCAGAGGAGGTTCCTCCGTGACCGCGGCCCCCCGGACATATAAACACATGTAAAGCTTCATGCAGCAAAGCGTGTCAGCTGATTTACAGTCAGTCTGTTCTTCTGCAGCCACACTTCCAGGATTGTTTATTAGTTGTTTTGCTGACATTGTTTGTCTTTTACAAGCATGCTGAATACATTTGCAGCTCATTTCTGATAGATGTGGTAGCAGATACTATTTGGCTGTATTTCATTTTTTCAAGCAGCCCGCCCTTTTATCTTTGTTTGGTGTATGCATTTCAGAAATAATACATGCACTGAAGAAAAACACCAGATTTTTTTTTTTTACATTGCATGTTTCTGCAAATCATGTTGAATGTTCACTTTTCTGAACAACAATACAATAGCTCAATATTTCCGCTGTTTTTGGGCATGGAAATGGGAGAAAAAAAATAAATGATGTTTATTGGATATCAGAAGCCATGATGAATATCAGTGCTATAAGAAAACCCAGTTTAAAAGTAAAAAGATGCCCTCATGTCCCTGAAGACCGACCGACCTTTGACCTTTCAAGCTCTCTCTGCTCTGCTGTTTCTGAGCTGCACTCCAGAGACGAGGGAGCTACATCCCATAAACACTCGTACATCCATAGTATTGATGAGTAGAATCAAGAAACAACGGAGAAGAGAAACCCAGTTTACATGATTCCCCAACGCTCCTGCAGGACAGATTTAAAGAGGGGAGCTCACCTTAATTACCCCAAACAAACAAGAAATATAAATATCACAATAATACAACAATCTGATCTCAACAAGCACTCATCCCCGATACACACACACACACACACACACACACACACACACACACACACACACACACACACATACACACACACACACACACGCTGTACATGTTTTGGTTTTAAAATGTCTCCACACAGGGAGTGGGAACTTTCAGCGTTGGCCGAGTTAGACACAATCTTTTCTGTGTACTATCATCAACTAATATACCACTAACACATATATGAACTTATTATCTATATTCACAAAGGGTTCTGTATATTATAGCTTTTTAAATGATTCAAATAGACCTTGTGGTTCAGGAGATATTCAGTACCGTAAACGCCAGGTTAAAAGCCGCTCCTACGGCCGGTCAGTGTCCCCGCTGTAGCAAGCTAGCAGCAGCGCTAGGGTGACCAGAGCTAACGTAGGGTGACCAGATTTGAGTTTGTGAAAAAGAGGACACTTCGTTCGGGGGGGGGGAGGGGGGGGAGGAGGAGAGAGAGGAGGAGGCCACTTCGTCGCGGGGGGGTAGCAGTAGTGTGTAGCATGCCGTGAACTTACATTTACGTTGAGACCGGTCGACCAATGACAGTTCTCTCTACAGTCAGAGCTTGCGCAAGAAGGTGGAACGTGAGGGAGATACCATTTCCAAAACTTGTAAGGGGGTAATAACTATTTTCCCCGACGTAGCAAAATCCCGGACGTTTTTTGAATCCCTGCCGGACGCTTTTTTTAGGTCTCGAAAAGAGGACATGTCCGGGAAAAAGAGGACGTCTGGTCACCCTAGCTAACGGGGACACTGACCGAAGGTAGTAGCGGCTTTTAACCTTACGGTATTTAGTTGAACGCAAACCATTCGCAATTTCCGCCATTACATTGTCTGGGCCTAAAGAGGTGTGAAGGTTGTGAAGTGAGGTTGAGTGTTAAAATGAAATTCAACAAGATGTCACCCCACACACACACACACACACACGTCTTGTCTTCACGTGTAACCGGGCGAGGAGGCTTCTCGTCACCCGCTGCAGACGACGACGACTACGATTAGCGTAGCGTAGCGTCGGCTCTGACTAGACCACGGAGGAGATGTTCAACTTGTTCACAGAGAGAGAGAGAGAGAGAGAGAGAGAGAGAGAGAGAGATCAGGATCTATCAGGACGTCTTGTGATTGCAGTTGAGTCTGAGGGCCCGACAGCGTGGGATGTGGCCTCTCACACAGTTTAACTACAGAGACGAGTTGAGAGGAAATAACATCCCGTTGACCTCGTGGAGCGCTGAGCGGTGGAGTTAAGTACTTTTGTCTCTCCGGAGGCCCGCCGGGACTCAACCTCGCGGTTTCAACCCACGAATGTTCAATCTCCGAGAAATAATCATCCGATACTAATCACAGAATCACAACGTGGCAAAAAAAAAGAAGAAAAAAAAAGGATGTAATTATATTTTTCTGCCATTGTGAAACCTTTAGGGGCGTGACACGAGAACCCCTCCAACGCCGAGAACGAGATGGAGGGGAATTATGAATAAAGTAGGAGAGGGAGGGGGGGAGCCGAACCCTTATGAATATGCATATTCATATTTGGCCCCTGGAAGACAATGGGGCCCCTTCTCCAGTGCATTCAGCCCCGTCCCATACAAAGACACAGATTTTCCGCTGAGGCCGAGTCAAGAGGCGGCGTGGAGGGAAGCTGAGCGTCCCTGAATCAGAGGCACAGGAAGAGAACCCCCGTGCCCACGGCGATTCCCATGAATTCCCACAATTCCACTGTGCCCGTTGGTTGGTTACGTATTCAGCGATGCGCCGCCGCCGCCGCCGCGCTCCCCGTGAACGCAGTCGTAAAAAGGGACAAAAGGGCGGGAGGAGGAGGAGGAGGAGGAGGGGTGTAAGAAAGAAATCATATTTCATTCACCGTCACAACATGACCCAGATAACAGCAGATTGGCCTTTTTAGTCGGGACAAAAAATTTGCCTTTTGTGTCCAGAGTTTACGAGAGAGAGACAAAACCAAAAGAGAGAGAGACAAAACCAAAAGTCAAAGAGCGGGCGGAGCTTGGAGAGGTTAATCCGTTACAAGCCAACGTCAGAGCCTCCCTTCTTTTAAGGAACAGAAGAAAATCTATCTCCTTTCTCTTTTATGTGCGGCCATAAAGAGAGAGGTTTTATGTACACTCCAATGGCCGAGCCGCACAGAACATGCATGCGAATGAGAGGGGGGCCACCGGGGACCGATATATCTTCACAAACATATATGCAGAGAGAGAGAGCGAGAGAGATAAAGAGTACAAAGATGCAGATATGTTAAAGTGAGGGTTGAAAGAAGGTTACGATGGAGAAAGGAGGGAGGCTCTTTAAACCCTAACCCCTAATCCTATTGTTTGAGTTGTGTTTACAGGTTGTACATGGGGATTACATATTATTGTAGCTCTGATTGTTATGTTTAATTTGCTACCTAACATGTATTTTTTATTTTTTTTGTTGTATTTATGTTTTTTTCTTGATTTGCACCTTGTGACCGGGTATAAAAGGGTCCCGGACCCTAAAGCTCAACAGGTTTTAATCTCGTCATGACGGATCCCGTCTGAGGATGAGACTACAGGCTCCGCTTATCGACTCCCAGCACTGCACATAAAACAGATTGTGTGACTTTTAAACATTTTCATTCAGAAAAAATATAATGTTTTTAAATCGTCATTCTCACCCAACCTCGCATTCACACTAACAAGTTCACGCTGATACAATATTCAGAAGATGCGGGTTGGAACTGGACCGACTCCTTTTAATTCCCACTATGTCACTTTAACATACACATACAGTACACTTATTTGTACTCTATTTTGTATTTTATATTTCATATTCTATTGTACATGCCTAGAAATTCCCAAACAAGCGTGCCATGCTTGAAGAAACTAAAACTTTTATATTAGAGAAAGAGCACCCCCAACCCACATGTACAGCAGAGGTCTGTTGAGCGCACGCCAACTTACCTGCAGGACTGGAGGGGGGATGGACAGAGAGGGAGGGGGAGGGGGGAGGAGAGAGGGGGAGGAAGAAGGAGAGATGCTGGAGGGGAGCAGGAGTCTGGAGTTAAATATTAATCCGTGGTGATTCATCTGCTGTGGAAGCCTCCAGGCTCCTGGTGCACAGCGCCAGCTGTTGGCCCCGGCTCCCGGTGCTGGACCTGGATGTGAAAGGCTGGGCCGCTGCCCAGAGTGCCCAGGCATGAGCTGCCTTGGCTGGGGGAGCGGCAGCGCAGGGCCAGGGCAGGTGGTGGACCTGGCCGGGACGACAGTGTGTGTGTGTGTGTGTGTGTGTGTGTGTGTGTGTGTGTGTGTGTGTTACGGGGTGTTACACACACTGTATAACCACAACTCTGGGTCTCACATCTCGCGCTGGAGTCACCGCACCACGTCACACCCACGGAGGGCGATGAGGCTTGACGTGGCCGGGTCGGGAGGCGCGGAGCCGCCGGAGGGCTTCTGGGATGGAGGAGGCTGAGGGAAGGGAGATTTATCTGTTTTATGGCAATAATGCACAACATTTTCATATATAACATCTTCAACTGGGCTGCATTTAATATCTCATTCATGTCATGAAAGTGATTCAGCTTCAGCTCCATCCATCAAAGCTCCAATGACTAAAAGAGAAGGAAGTTTAGATAGATAGATAGATAGATAGATAGATAGATAGATAGATAGATAGATAGATAGATAGATAGATAGATAGATAGATAGATAGATAGATAGATAGATAGATACTTTATTCATATTTAATTTGTTTGTGGCAGCAGCAAGCACGTTACATAGGAGACCTACACATATTAATTATGGGAAATACTCATTATATGTAATACAATAGCACAGCAGAACATATTCAGTTTACGACATTTTATCAAATAAAAACATAGTGTATATCATAATGCTAGCCGCACAGTTTGAGTGATATTGTGTGTTAGATGTAACGCACCACATGTGCACTTGAAGCCTTCACACTCGTTCACTCCGTCTCTTGAACCCGTGACCCGCCGGGTCAGAGGAGCAGCAGCCAGACGGTTCGCTCACAGCTGCTCTGGAGCTGAAGCACCTTTAGGTGATTCCACTACCCGGGAACACCCAGCCTGACCATGGGAGGAGGCAAAGAGGGCGCGTGAAGCGGACTAAAGTCTCCTCAAATGTTTCAAACTGTACACACGCGTCAAAATGTTGAGAACATGAATGTGAAAATACCGTGAATTAAATAAAATAACATACGTGTTTTTCAGTTTGGCGCCAGCTAGTGGTGGGTTTGTATAAAACGTGCAGCTTGTGGACACGTCCTGCCCAGGTGCATGATGGTTGGTCCAGGGCGTGTTGACTGTAGTCAAGGTTTGTGTTGAGCTTCGGCCTTTTGAAGTTCATTGGTCAATATCCTAAAAAACAAGATATTAAAAAGCTGTTGATAACTTTTAATAAAGGTAGTCCACATGCTCACGTGCACTAACATGCACTATAAAGCATGCACAGCCACCTCAGCTATATGGAAAACAAAGCACAGAGAAGCTCAGGGAGACATTACTCATATATCTTACCCATATCTTTAGATTATTACTGTTTTTGCTGCTATACTAATGCTCTAAATATGATGCATGCAGAACCTTAAAGTTACTCTTTAACAGCAAGCTACACATGTCTTTTGTAGTTTAAAATGTAGCTCAGTATTTATATCTCTTTATAATGTTGCTTCTTTGCTTGATTTTAGCTTTCATCATTGTTTATAAATGAAGTGTGTTATTGTTGTTTAGGGCAATGAAGGCTGTCTTTCAACCCCTGCTCACAGGAAGAGGAGCGAGCGGCAGGAAGCCGTGATGAAGACGCTCGCCGGCAGACTTTACCTGCGAAAGAAACAGGAATCACAAAGAAGAGTTCCTCGGCAGCGTCTCCAGAGCTTCGCCTCAAACTACCGTCTGACTCGCTTTAAAGCGAGAAGAAAGAAGGAGGGATGTGTTCCCACCAAAAGAGGAAAAGACAACTCTTCCTCAAAACCACTGGCGCAGCCGACGGGACGCCGAAGAGGCTCCGGGAGGCTTCTCGGGTTTTGCCTCCGTTTCTCTTCCCCTACAAAGAGCTTCACTCCGGGATGACTCATCCTCCATCTGAGAGGGAACAGACCAACTGAAACATGAAAGTGAGACTCGGAGGAGCGTGAGTCAATATTCCTGACCTGCAGCTCAAGAACACGTTTTTAAAGATTGAAGCTCCTGCATTTTATTGTTTTTAAAACGCTGAGTCAAACATTTTGCACAGGGCGAGGAGGGTAGCTGTCGTCTGATAGGTTAGAGGGGAAGTCCCGCCCCTTCCTGTGGAAATCATTTGTACGGTAGTGAGCGGTAGGAGAATTGTGCGATGATTTACACTTAATGATGTTTGTCAATTTGGGGCTGCACGGTGGTGTAGTGGCGCCTCACAGGAAGTTTGGTAAGGGTTTGATTCCCGATCCCGAGCGGGTCCTTCTGTGTGGAGTTTACACACTCAACACCAACATGGCCATTAGCTCGCTGGCTAACGTATCAACGCTTCTACGCACAAATGCAACGTTTTTTATCAGCCGGGAAGCGAAAGAAAGGGCAAGAGCCGTTGTTGGAGAGACGCGTCACTTACTCCACTTTTTTTGGGTGTGCTGTCTTTTAAATTTCGTATTGATATCTTACACAGTAGCTCCATTTCAAAGACAACGTGCACCTTTCTTGATGTGAGAAATTATCCTTTAAATTGACGTCATTTAAGGTTAAATTCAAACAGGATCAAATGTATATTTGTCCCTCGCAATTCGGGACGAGTATCGATACTAGTACTCTTATCGATACTACCGTAAAAGTCAGGTTACAAGCCGCTCCTACGGCCGGTCAGTGTCCCCGCTGTAGCAAGCTAGTAGCAGCAAGCTAGTAGTAGCGCTAGCTAGCGCTGCTGCTAGGGGACGCGGGGCAGTAGCAGCAGCAGCGGCCGGTAGCGCTGCTGCTACTGCCCGCGTCCCCTCTGCCCAAGTCGGGTGTCGAGCCTGGTCCCGCTACCTTCGGTGGTTTTCGGGGAGCTAGCGGAAGTTAGCGGGGAAGTAACGGAGCGCTAGCAGGAGCCCCAGCTGGCTACAGCGGGGAGCTAACGGGGACACTGACCGAAGGTAGTAGCGGCTCGTAACCCAACGTTTACGGTACTTATTCATGATATATATATATATATATATATATATATATATATATATATATATATATAACCGTATCAATACTCTGAACTGGTACCCGTTTAGAACCGGGTCCAAACCCCCCAAATAAGGTCCATAAGGGTCAGAACTTTATCTCTCTCTCTCTCTCTCTCTCTCTCTCTCTCTCAACATCTTTATGACCAAAATGATTTCTTCAGCAGAAACTCATGGGAAAAAGTTCTCACTGTACTTTCTTGTTCTCCTGCAGTTGCTTTGGATCGGCTTGTTAGCGCTCACAGAACTCCTCACCGGATCCGAGGACCACAGCTGAGCCCATCCAGCCTCCGTCCTCGTGTTCATGTTTGACATCACACGACTCTTTTTCCCTGAATACATTACATCTTTGCAGAAAGCCTCTTCCACAACTCGTGGTCCGTGGACGATGCGACGCCCACCCACTCTTACGGCGCTCTGGGGGCGCCGGCGAGGAGGGTTGCTACAGCGTCTTGGAGGAGAGGGAGAAAATATTTGAGAGGAGAAGAAAGAGAAAACGCTGGTCATGAATTATAGAGCAGATCACTTTCGTCTGGGTCCGGGGGGAGAGGGAGAGACCACGGGGGAGAGAGAGAGATTCACCCCCTATTCTTCCAGCCCTGTCTGGTACGTGGGAAGCCACGGGGAGAGCGATTTATGGCCAATTGAAGCGGCAGCAACATCCCTTGGAAGGCAACGAGTGGATCCATAGCAACGATCCTAGCGGGGCATATTAATCCCCTGCTTTATGTAGTGCTAAGTGTACAATAGTAATCAGGATTGGAGTAGGCCCCACTGATCATTAAGGGAAAAGGCTATATAAAGAATTCATAATGGGATTAGCCCCACGGCGAATGGAGAAAGAGAGAGAGAGACAAGAGAGTGTGGGTAGATGTCTGGAGGATGAGGACACGGAGAGATGGGCAGAGGGGGGGGGGGGGGGGGGGGGGGGGGGGGGCGGGGGGGGCACGATGCTGGAATTAAATCACCCATCAAATTGCATGGAGGAATTTTAATTTACAGGTTAATGTCGTATGTGTGGACTAATCACAGCCAACCGTTTCGATGGAGCAGTGGAAAAAAATCACGGGTGTAAATCACAGGGGTAAATCACAGGGGTAAATCACAGGGGTAAATCATGGGGGTAAATCAAGAGGGTAAATCATGGAGGTAAATCATGGGGGTAAATCATGGAGGTAAATCACGGTGGTAAATCATGGGGGTTCCTGCATGGTGAAAAGTAAAAAATACAGTAACAATGATGTGTTTTGATGTTCACAGCTGATATCAGAGCAGAGCAAAATAAGAAAAAGTTTGCAGGAAACTTTGTCTGTTGAAGTAGATATTTCAGATGTTCACACACACACACACACACACACACACACACACACACACACACACAGTACAAATTAAACATATTTCTATAAAATTCTACCGTGCCAAAACTATTAGTTTTTAACAAGTTTGGGAGGGTTTGGGATCCGATTGGCAGGAAGCCGGACTGTAAAAGGTTCCACATGACCTGCTGTAGTAATGAAGTATGATCACACATCCTCGTTCTCTCTGTTTCCCTGAAAAAGGTCCCAATCAAATCTGATGCGAGCTACTTTGTCAGCTGTTATGCGATTGTATTTTCATGGCCCATGGCTCAACTGGCCTTCTCTGCAGTTAAATGACTCACATAAACAGTTAAGATGGTACTTTTTCTTTCTTGCCACGTCCTCGTTGAAAGTGTAAAACTCAGTTAAACATCAAACTGGAGGCCTCATTTATAGAAAAGTTTTATGGGTCCTATTTGATCTCAACATACCAGAGAATCCCACTACATCAGATGCCAGTAGATACTCGGCAGACTGTGGAGGAAGTCGGGGCACGTCCAACAGGAGAGGGCACCCTAAGGCCCAGAGAGGGCACCCTAAGGCCCAGAACATGCTGAAGGGTGGACTCATTCTGGCCAGTGTAGATGAATGGATGGATGGATGGATGGATGGATGAATGGATGGATGGATGAGTGGATGGATGCAGAGTGGGTGGATGAATGGATGATTGGGTGATTGGATCGGTGGATGACTGGATGATGGATGTTGGTTGATGGATGATGGATGAATGGGTGAGGGATGAACGATGGATGATGGTTGATGGATGATGGATGAACGATGGATGATGGATGATGGATGAATGGATGATGGATGAACGGTTGATGGATCATGGATGAATGGATGATGGATGAACAATGGATGATGGTTGATGGATGATGGATGAATGGATGATGGATGAACGGTTGATGGATCATGGATGGAGGATGATGGTTGATGGATTGGAGGATGAAGGATGATGGTTGATGGATGGAGGATGATGGATGATGGTTTGATGGATGGATGATGATGGATGAACGATGGATGATGGTTGATGGTTGATGGATGGAGGATGATGGTTGATGGATGGAGGATGAAGGATGATGGTTTGATGGATGGAGGATGATGGATGAATGGATGATGGCTGAATGATGGATGATGGTTGATGGTTGATGGATGGAGGATGATGGATAATGGATGAACGATGGATGATGGATGATGGTTGATGGATGATGGATGGATGATGGTTGATGGATGGAGGATGATGGAGGATGATGGATGATGGTTGATGCATGGAGGATGATGGATGATGGATGGATACAAGGCCCCTTTACAGTAACGTTTAGCAATCCTCTCTTTGAACAAACTATTATCTTTCTGAATTGCTTCACAGGAAAAGGACCATTTCACCTCATTCCTACGGTCCATTAACTACAATTTACACTCCCAACTACATTAAACGAGGACATATCGCCGCATTCAATGGCAATTATTCTCCGATATAAAGCATAGAACTGATTTAAACGTCTGTGTTTCTGTGAAAGAAGGACAGCAACACCAGAACCTGCCAGCACCCTGTCAACACAGTGTACCGCCAACAAAGCGGTCAACGCCTCACCAGCACGTTTCTATCACGCCCAGAAGGACAAAACAGCTCCGATATCTCCGGTTCTATGACAGCATTATACAAAAAGCACCTTGACCCCACCGCCAGGCCACCAGCATTCACACAGTAAGTTCAGCTGAAGCCTCTCCATTACTAATTCCATCTCGGGCCCTTGGCTCGGCTCGCTCTGGGTAGCTCCTTCATCACCGCGGCAGACCGGGGGGAGGACTTTATTACAGCCACAGCTCGTTAGCTTGAGTGGTCTTAATGAAGCAGCGTGGCGATCAGACAGAAATCATGCTGCCGAGGCCTGCGTCATTACACCGGCCTTTAATTACGTTGATATATGGCCGGGACAGAGCCTCCATACCGCAGAAACTCACCAAGTCCTACAACTCCACTCTATCACACATGCAAGAGTATTTCCAGAGAGGTATTACCAGCTCTTTTGTTCTGGAAACTTCCACTATTACATTTCCAATTATTGTAGATTTGACTGTTTTATAACAAGTCGAGTACTCACATTTTGCACGGCACTTCCTTCTCGTCTAGGGGTGAAAACAACATTTAAAAACTCTCCTCCTGTGTTTTCAATCCGAGCATGCCTCTGCACACAGCAGGTGGGAGAGAGAGGAGCTCGGGACAGATCCAGGCCACGTCTTAGTACGACGGGGAAAGCAACTTGACTGGGTGACAACAGGCTTGAAAAAAAAGGTACTGTTGTGTTTTTCATTACTATTCATGAGTTTACTTCAAATTGTATTCTCCCAATGAGAAGGACTTCCAAAAGGCCCTTCAGGGGTTCTGAACACGCAGCACATCAGACTTTATAGTCGAATAGCAATAAGAAGTAATACCACGTCTGCTTGGAGTTCTAAACAAATGTTCTGCAAAGTTCTCCCGTTGGATTCTGAGCTCTTGGTGCCGTGCAGCTGTGTGTGGGTCCAGGTCTGTTATATCTCATTCACAACGACGCACATTCATACCACAGGTTTGACTTTATTCCACTGATCTACAGGCAGTAAGGCAACAACATGTGCTACAATGTGGCAACAAAGACAGAAGAAGAAGAAGAAGAACAACAACAAACAACGAGGACAAGAAGAACAAGAACAAGAACAACAAGAACAACAAGAACAACAAGAACAACAAGAACAACAAGAAGAACAAGAACAACAAGAACAGACAATGAGGACAAGAAGAAACAAGAACAAGAACAACAAGAACAACAAGAACAAGAAGAAGAACAAGGACAACAAGAAGAAGAAGAAGAACAAGAAGAAGAACAAGAACAACAAGAACAAGAACAAGGACAACAAGAAGAACAACAAGAAGAAGAACAACAAGAACAAGAAGAAGAAGAAGAACAACAACAACAACAACAACAACAACAAGAATAAGAAGAATAAGAAGAACAACAAGAATAAGAAGAACAACAAGAACAACAAGAACAACAAGAACAAGAACAAGAAGAAGAATAAGAAGAACAAGAAGAACAAGAAGAACAAGAAGAACAAGAAGAAGAACAAGGCGGTAAGCTGGTTAACATGGATGTAAACAATTGTGGATTTAAAATAGCTTCTTTTTTTAATCGCATTTGAAAATGTTTTATGAAAGAGAAAATGCATTCAACACGTTTGTTAAAGCTTGAATGTGTTTTTTTAATTTTAAGTCATTTCCAATCATTTGGTCCACTTCTACCAACTATAATGCGTTAGCATCAAGTGAGAATTTGTCAAAAGTCCAAAATGTACAGCATTTCTGCTCAACTCTTCACTTAATAAATACACACTTGACACGTTAATAACAGACATGTGTTAACATTTAATTTGTTGGTTTGTTTATCATATCTAATTGTACATTTTCCTATATTTTGATGTTATGTATTATAAAATTGCACTGTTCTTATTGTCCACCTCACCAAGCCAAATGCCTCGTGTGTGAAACACACCGTTTCTGATGTGATCGCTTCACGTTGGTCTCTCTCTCCTTCTGGAATAAGACTCAGACTGCAGGAGTTAAACGTTACTGTCTGCTGCGTGGAACAGATTCCATTTTCTTTTTTTTCTCCATTGGACTCAGAGTTATGATAGCTATATTATGTCACGCTCCCCTACCTCCTTCATTATTCAAAATGAAGAGGACTCCAGTTATATAACACGAGGGCAGAAGTTCTTATGAGCTTTGGAAAGCTCAGCACTCGACGTCTCCACTCCGTGTTAATTGGTTTTGCTTTTGAAAGGCCATCATTTTCTTTCGGGCCCATTAACTATAATGCTCCGGAGTCCGGGATTAGTTCGCACTCAGTAAGACTGCTGTGTTGTCGTTAAATTCAATTTAACGGGGCACCCACCGGTGCTAATTACTGCTAACCCCACTTACTGGTCCATGTGAGCCGGGTCACCGTCCCCCGTGAAAAGACTCCCGCGTCGGGTCTGTTTTCTCCCCACCTCTGGGCCTGCTGGTTGTTTTTAGAGAATAATAATAATAACTGACTGATGGACGTCAGTCTGAGGTTCAGCCAGAGAGATGTTCCCCAATGCTGCTTTTGTTCTGTTATTTTAAAAAAAACATCACAAAAGTGCTCCTCATGAGTTCCTGTTACAGAGTTCCTAGGTTATTACAGGGTGGTCTAAACAGAACCGTGCAGCTTCTTCCAACTAGCGCTGTAAATAAGTGTGGTGTGCAGGCTTTGGTACCTGTCAATCACCTTAAGCCCCGCCCCTAAAGCGTCCCCTGCTTTATGGTCTGTTTGACTCTAAATGACCATAATTTACTAAATGAACATCATGCTGTATTGAAGAAGACTTGAAACTAGAGATTGAGACATAAACTCATGTTTACAATGTTTACTGAGGGAATACATCAAGAGAAGTAGAGTCATTTATATAGACTTCTATACAACCAGAGGAGTCACCCCCCTGGTGGTCAGGAGAGAGAATGCAGCTTTAACACATGAAGCATAGACTTCTATACAACCAGAGGAGTCACCCCCTGGTGGTCAGGAGAGAGAATGCAGCTTTAACACATGAAGCATAGACTTCTATACAACCAGAGGAGTCGCCCCCTGGTGGTCAGGAGAGAGAATGCAGCTTTAACACATGAAGCATATACTTCTATACAACCAGAGGAGTCGCCCCCTGGTGGTCAGGAGAGAGAATGCAGCTTTAACACATGAAGCATATACTTCTATACAACCAGAGAGTCGCCCCCTGGTGGTCAGTAGAGAGAATGCAGGTTTTAAGACACTTCCACTCTGCAGAACTGGAGGTTGCTGCCTGGCTAAGCCCTGAATGTTTGCAACGACAGTTTCCTTTGAAAGCTGAACCCTTAACATCCTAAACGTAAATCACATAATCAATAATCCGTATTCATTTGACAATGCAGTACTGGTTTATTTCCGTCTGCTGCCAAGAGAAACTGACCTTTAAAATGGACTCTCCTTCCCATTTGGCCGGGCCGGATGTGCTTTTCGGAAACGTTTGTGCAGGTCGCAGGTAAAAGATTCATTATTCCGCCCCAGCAGCGAGGAAGAGGAGGAGGAGGAGGAGGAGGAGGAGGAGGAGGAGGAGGAGGAGGAGGAGGAGGAGGCGGCCGTGCCGATGGCTTTTACCTGCATGGCCCCCTAAAAGCCTCCCAAGAAAAATATACCTGCATTACAGAGCCATGCTGCGGAGAAAGTGTATTCACTATAGAAGCACTCCCAGTACCTGAATAAAAGATGAACTATTGAACACAGACTGTGGGGTTTTTAAGTTTATTATTTAGGCCAAGATGCTCTAATTGCCCTAATGCAATGGAGTTGATTTTTTTTTCTTCTTTCAGTTTCCAGACCTCTACTTAAATGCAGGATTGTAGGATGGGACCCATATTCTCAGAGAGGTTGGCGCGAGGTCGACGCCGTACGTTTCACGGCGGAGACATTAATTACTTTTTAATTTGCGGGGAGGGTTTTACAGACTCTTTAATTTTTCAGAGCCGCGGCTCTTTACCTGCAGGCTACGGGAAGGTGGGGAGGGAAGATCTAAATCTAAATGTGGAAGTTTTTAATGCGGACAAACGATCACGCCGCCTCTATTATTAATGAGCAACGCAGCGGCACGTCAAAGCCAAAGAGACCCAGAGGAACCGTTCCACGCGTGAGGGCGAATGAAGACAAAACATCTGATCATCAACACTCTGATTCATTTTCTTTATTATTTAATGAGCTGAGAAATCTATCGTCATTTCGGAAGAAAATTCAAACTCCACAACTAATCTTCAATATGCCTGTTTTTTCTATTTTCTCAGAATGAGCCTAATATTGTGAAA
>JBAMJR010000303.1:147500-227500 GCA_038501785.1 Myoxocephalus aenaeus | reverse complement strand
TAAAATATGTGTAAGATAAGCAAGTGCTCAGTCAACAGATACGTTAATGTGAATGTACGTTAAAGTGACATGTGTATTTAAGTTAAAGTGTATGTTAAAGTGACGAGTGTTTAAGTATGCGGTGTGCAGAGGAGTGAATGGCAAAGAGAAATAAAAATAAAGAAGAGAAAATAAAAATAAAAATAAAAATTAAGAGTTTTTTTAAAATTAAAAAAAAAAAAAAAAAAATAGCTGGGGGTGACAGAGACAGTCAGTGGGGGACCCGAGCCCCATTGATGAGCCCGACTGCTGACGGGAAGAAACTTTAACCTTAATGTTCTTCACCCTGGCTGGCAAAAACACCACCATCTACAAAATGAGTTAGGGTTCGTTTCAGGGAATCTCTCTTCTTGTCTACGCCCTCCTCTATCATCATTTTTTTCATCTCACATCAGGAGTGGTAGAAATCTTGTAGCATTTGGGTCTCGATGATTCAACAAGATTGAGTGCCATTTTGAAGAGTACAGGCAGGTTATAAATGCTACATGCTCTGTGGGAAAAGGTCTATGTGGAGTGGAGAAGGGAATGACAAAGGTCCAGAAAGGATTGTTCTTCAGTTATTCTTCCAAGAAGTTAATGAAAGACACAAAGCTTTGGCTGGATGACATCAGGAGGAAACCAACACTTATGCTGGAAGGTGTGACGCCACCTATGCTGTCTTTGTTAGTAAAAAAATTGAAAGAAAAATAATAATAAAAAGATGAAAGGGATAGCAGTGAGAGATCATTGAGATGAACTGTAGGCTACACAACAAAAAGACACCCTAAATACAGTAGAAAAATATGAATACAATCGCTGTCAATAAGAGTATTGAGAGCTACTCAGTTGGCAGAGGACAGAAAGAAAAGAAAGTGAGTGTGTGTAAGAGAGGGTGACTCCCCTCCACTACTCTTCTCAGAGTGTTTCCTGTGGTTGCTATCGATCCATTTTAACCTACTTAAAAACAAGACAAGAACACACTGACGCAAACAGGCACACGCTCATGCCTGCAAACACTCACACCTATGCCCACACACACTAACGTACACACATCTTCCACAACGTCTGCAGTGGAAACATCAATAGAACCACAGCTATTCTTAATAATCACCAGAGAGGAATCAAACAAAGCCTGCTCAGTTTATGCCTAACATTACCCGACAAACAAACAAACAAAACAATTCCCAAACAAAACAGCAGACACAGGATTACCCAATCCACTTGCAAGCTAATTAGCTTTACCTGTAAGAGGAAGAGTTGGCTGGGGAGCAGGAAGGAAAAGAGAAGGTGGGGAGGGAGAGAATGGGGGGAGGACACACGAGACGTGAGAAGAAAGCAACCACCACCAGTCTGACCTCATTTCCAGACATTGCCTTTGTTTTTGTACGTGTGAGGGAGGTGTCGTTGGGATCATGGGGTTTTACCTGACATCACAGCAGAGAAAACTGCCAACGATCAAAACACAACACATGAAGGGAGGGAGGGAGGTAGAATATTATAATATATTATTATAGAGATATTTGAGGGATATGTGATAAACAAAAAGGAAAGTTACCAAGTGTGTGGTCACACCAACAGCTTGGTTTCTTTGGTCGAAAGTGCAGAATAATCCACGAAAGTTGGCTGAATCAAACCAGCTGTCATTACTGCGGTTGCATCATATTTGTAAACCCAGGCAATAAGGTAAAAGATTATTTGTGGGTGTATCCAGTCAGTAAAGCTTGTGTACCTGGGATGCGTGAGCCCCTGAGAGGGTTGGACAGTGCCATGCCGATCTCTGTCATGCCGTAGCGTTCCAGCAATGTGTGTCCTGTGATCTCCTCCCAACGCTGCAGAGTGGGAAGAGGGAGAGCAGCCGAGCCCGAAACCATCAGCCTAGAGAGAGAGAGAGAGAGAGAGAGAGAGAGAGAGAGAGAGAGAGAGAATTAAAATCTAATTTAAAGTCTATCAGGACTGGAAATTAGCAGGAGTTCAAAGTAATGATGGCTTCGAAAGTTTAAGACCATTTTTGTACATCCATATTATTGCACGTTACACATATGCGTCCTCACACATTCCTAGATGACGTGGGTTTGTGAAAGTCAAAGAGTTAGATAGAATTTTGTCTACGGTGTTCCACATCGATAAACCTTTGCACAATTTGATGAAAAAAACAAAAAAAATATTGTCATTTCACAGCAACAACAAATTAGGAAAATGTGGACACTTGGAAAACATTGATGACGCATCACATCTCACAATGTGTTATGACATTATTCCTGGGCATCTTTAAAACATATCAAGGGGAAATAAAACACCCTCTGAAATCAATTGTTGGTCGCTATTCAAATATGTATGTGCACATTCAGACGCCAGCTTCATTGTTCCTTGACACAGATAGTACAATTCTCTGAAACTCCGCAGGAGGGATGAACACCATTCTTCCATTTTGACGATGGAGAGCTCTGTGTGCCGCTTTGGTCCCAAATCTCTTAAAGGCGCTTCTGATGACTGCAAGGGCCATAGTATGATTCATATCATCATTCATGAAAGCCATACAATGACATCTTCAGCCGTGTCAGGAAGTGTCACGGATTCCCCGTCATATTAAGTGTTTTTCATCCTGTCTGTCAGTTCTAACCACTCTCCTGTCATTCCAGATCCTACCACCCACGTCTGATTACCCCTCATCACCGTCACCTGGCCCTCACACCCATCTCACCTGCAGCCCGTTCCCTCATTAGCTCACTATTTAGGTCCCCTCACTTGCACGTGTCCTCTGCCAGATTGTCTTGTCCATTGTGCCAAACTCTCCAGCGTATCTCTGTACTTCTGTCTACCTGTTCTGACCCCGTTTTTGCCTGTCTCGTGTACCGTGGATTTTGCCTGCCCCTTATCGGATTTGTTTGCTTGTTTGACTGATCTCCTGGTTTTGACCCCTGCCTGAATACCCCACTAAAGAACTTTGCCTACCACCTGTCTCAGAGTTGTGCTGTTGAACTCGACTGTCTACTGTGCCTCACAGGAAGGAACTTTATGTTTGCTTTATGTATATATTACGGCTCTTTCCTTCTGTATGTATGTATGTAGGTCCAGTTGTATATACATACAATCACACATAAATGCATGCATTCACATATACATCAACCCATGAGTAAGCTGTTTGCCAGTACCTGATCCTCTCTTTGCAGACTGCTTTGACAAAGTCCTTGACGTGAGGCTGTGTGAAGTGCTGATCATAGTACTGGATCAGCTTAGAGTAGATGGTTGGCACGGCCATGAACACATTAACCAGGGGAGCCTTGGAGCTTAACAGCATCTCCCACACCTGGAACACAGAGAGAGAGAGAGAAGTACAACATATAACTGAACAGGGAGGAAGGCAGAGGGAGATAAGGAAAGGCGAAAAGTAAAGAAGTGTATCCAATGGACATGGCCATGCAAACAAAATTATCACATGCAGACTCATTCCATTTGCGCATGTGAAAGTGCTGTTTTATTCTTTTATTTGATGTAAATGGCAGAGTAAGGTCCGGACAGTAGCCTCATTATAAACCTGTCAACACAACGCTAAAGAAAAGACAAGAAAAAAGATTTGTAGATTTGTAAAAGGTCAGGAGGAGGAAAACAGCCGCCCGCCGTAGGGCAGAGCAGGCATGTTGGCCAGTTAGAAGGTTTTCTGCACAGCTACGTTTGACAAATGTGATTGTTGGCTGTTACAGAAGGAGCCACTCGTATCTTCCGCTGCATCAAGCATGCTGCTTAAAACACGCAGGCTTTAATGTGCATAAGCATACATTGTGAACTACTGCCATGCTCATGTAAAAACACTGTTCAAATATCACATAAACTCACTTGTTCAAGGACAAAGCTTTTTTTACACACCCCGCCCCCTCCATCTCTCACACACACACACACACACACACACCGCAGTAGACAATGGGACGACGTCATGAATTAAGCGAAGGTGAACGACAGCTTCTCCCCCCCTAGGAGACAAACGCTCCTCCCCTACTGTCTCCCCTTCCCCTCTCAGTCTACTTATCCTCACCACCACCACCTCTACTTCTACTTCTTCTTCTTCTTCTTCTTTCATTCTACCTCCATTCCCCAAGTGCTTCCTTTTCATTCCATACCTTCATCTCTGACCCCACAGCTTCCCTTCATCTTTCTTTCTTCCCTCCACCCTTTGCTTCCTATCTCACATTCACTTACCTGCTCTCTCCATTTCGTAATTTCCTGCTTCGCTGCCTCTGCAGTCTCTCGCCCTCTCTCTCTCATACACCTAGACACATACTCACAGACAGAGAGATGCAGTCTCTCCCCTCATCCATCTCACCTACAGTAGCACCATATCCTTCTTAATATTCCAGCAATTTCTAAACTCTCCCTTCCACTCCTCTGAGTCAACTCGCTGTAGACTCCCATAATCTATTATCTAGCTAACCTCTCTCACCTCCTCTGCCAAATAAACACAAATAAATGAAATTGATAAGCTAATACAGCTGAGATGATCTCACAATATCATTACAAGTTGATGTAAAAATGGCGGGGTGTTCACAGTTCACCAGTACACATAAATAATAGAACTTTGTGCAGAGACAGATTATTAACCGAGTGTGCCCTGACCATTCGGGGTGGTGTCTATCAAGTGCAGTGGAGCGCTTCCACCAAGTCCAGTCTGGAGAGGAGAGCAAGGCAATTTATGTCCATCAAAGAGTTGAACTCCACCTAGGGGACAGGATGTGATGAAAGCAGAGGGCCATGGCCTGCATCCTAAACAACTCTATGGTCTACTCAGGCCTCAACAAGGGACTCCTTGCTAATTCTTCCTGAGAAGGACTGGAGGCTGAACGTCGAAGAGTCTGAAGCACTGAGTATCGAAAACTGTCAGGAATCAAAAGTTGGCATTGATGCTAGGTCAGATTTTTTATTCAATTTACTTTTAGCCATTTCCTTTGATCACGAAAGTTGAAAGGTTTTATCCTCTGAGGATCATGAACGTCTGTACCTAATGTTATGACAATAAATCTAGTAGTCGTTGATACATTTCAACTTTGTGCTGCTTGGCACCAGAGGAGAGGTGAAGGGATCACCAAAACCAGTAGGCTTCATCCTCTGGGGGCCGTGAATGTCTGTATAAGATTTCATGGGAATCCATCCAATAGTTGCTGAGATCAGGACCAAATTAGTGGACAGACCGACAGGCAGATCGACTACTGTATAAAGAAATTGCCATTTCTTGAGACAAAACACTAAAATGCTGTGTCTCCCCCCGCCAGTCTTCTCCCACCTAAACCATGTATGAAATATTACTTTAGAAATATATTACTTTAAATGCATTCTCTTATTAAAAATCTCAATAATGTCTGTTGAGACATGTTTTTTTAATGAGTTAATGAGTTGTTTCCTAAATTGGTTAAGTCAGTATAGGGATTGAAATAAACAAAACAACCTGACCAGTGCTGTGTGACCCCGAGGAAGAGTATCTGCTCCCGTCAGTCTTCAGCAGCACACTTGAAATAGACATTTTGTATGTGCGTTTTACTGGATCACAATTCCTGCACTGAAAATGTTTGTCACTATCTCCAGGCAAAATCTGAAAAGAATCAATGCCGGCCTCTGCTGCCTGGGCTACCCTTCAGAGATCTTAGGGGATAGAAGAGACAGACTATCGATCACTTCATCAATGTACTGTTACTTCAGGAGGACGAGAATAAAGGCTTTTTTTCTGAGGGTGAGAGGAGGGGTTTTGTGATTTGGTACACAAGGTCAGGGATAACAGCTGAATACTGATATAACAGTGAAGCAATACCCATATTGACAGATATGTCCTTTAAGGACCTTTCCTTTCCATATACCTTCACTGCCGCAGCTGCAGAGGACCTGACATACAAACAAAAACACACATGCATTAAAAAACATGTGCATCTATACCCTGATGTTTCAAAGTCACACACCTACACACACACACGCACGCACGCTTAGTACCCCATCTTCCCCTCCTTTCTCAGGGCCAAACAAGCACCATCATCCTTCAATGTCAGCTCATCGATTGATCTGCTGCTTAAGCCCCTGCCGTGAGTCGGCATTGGTCAGATACAAAGCCACACAAGGCAATTCATCACTAAGCCCCAAACACTTAGTTTGACAGTCAGAGAGGGAAGAGGAGGAGGAGGAGGAAGAGGAGGAGAGACTGATAGAAGGAGAGAGGAGATGAAGCGGGGAGAACGGAGGAAGAAGAAAAGTGGGGAAAGGGAAACACTGATAGAAAAAGAGGGATTGATGGGGAAAAAGCTAAATGTCTTTTTAACCTCAGCAGCACCTTGTCCACACAGAACTTCTACATCTGAAATACGTCTCATAGTCACCACCCGAGCCTTACAACTGCCTCTTTTGTTCAGGGGTGTTAATGAAAAGGTGTAATGTATCAAGAGAAAGAGTAAGAACAAGAAAGAGAGGGAGACGGAGTGCCGTTGAGACCTTCTGAGGCTGGAATTCAGGCAGCATGACGCAGGTGGCGCCCACCCAGAGCGGGCACAGCAGCTTGTTCACGATGCCATGCACATGGTGGAGCGGCAAGGTGTGGAGGATGACGTCGTCTCTGGACCACGCCCACTCTGAAAGCAGACACTGGACCTGAGGGTGAGGGGTTAAGCAGGGGAGGAAAGACAGGAGGGAGTCAGCAACCTCAATCAGTTGCAGATATTGGTCTTGCTATTTTGTTGCGTTGTGTTGCCGTCGAGTTCTTTTTGTACCAGGTTGCCTACTAAACTGCTGTATTCAAACCGTAATTAGTAATTTCCTGCTGCTGCAAGAATTACATCTGACAACCGCAGCGAAGAGTGAATTTGGTTGCAGTTGGCGATTATAGTAATAGCTCAAGATCATTATAATCTAACTGCATTATTATTCTACTCAGACTCCAGGTGGCAGCGTGCACGCCGTGTGTGTGTTGATGTGGTGTTTTCTGTTTGATCCGTGTGTGCCGCGGTTTGTATAGCGGGACCTATCAGCTGGTCTTGTATTGTGGTCTTTGATTTAGGACTTACGTTACTTTTGATAATCAGTATCGCTTTCCTTTTAGAAAGTTGTTTTCAGTTGTAATTGTTAATACATTCCAAATTTTGTTTATATGTACTTTTTACATTCACTGGGAGAGAACATTTAGAGTGTGTGTGTATAGACATTGTCAAATACAACAAAATGGTGGAAGATTGGGATCAGATCACACATTTGGAAGTTACACAACAAATGTACCCAACAGAGCTGCTTTCAAGGAACTGTGACAACCTGATGTTGTTGCCTTCCAGGAAAACAGACAGAATCACTTAATCATCTACTCACTCACGTCCCTGGGCCAACCAGAGACATATGAAGCACTGCCTTCTTTCAGATAGATTTAATTTTCCACACTATTGGACATGTAGGTCAATTTCACTTAAAAATCTTCAGGAGATCTCTAATGGCATAAATTAGAGATCATTCAGAAAGCTTGACTGGAACAAAAGAGGACTGATGCTAATCAGGGAGTCAAATGTGGGTGTGGGGATGTCTAAACACTTGAAACATGCATATATTTTACGTGTCTCCATTTGCTGGAGCTCTGGATAGTCACTTCACCGCGTGAAACATCAAATGTCATGTTTTAATAGGCTGAAATCAAACTCAGAAGACAAACATGAACAGCATGAAAAAGATAATGTAAATTTAGCAATTGCGGTGAAAAAATAGATTCCTGCCTCTGATGTCACTGCTCAGGAGCTTCCTAAAGCACCTGAGGCTGTACACACCAACAAGGAGGCATTTAGAGCCCCCGAATATTCTGATGACTGCAGACATGGTATGTTAATATATTTGTTATAACACAACTTAAAAAAAATTAAGTTAGTTAGATAAAGTGCCTTGTATAAATTTGACATTAACCAACACAGAAATATCAAACATATTTTCAATATTATACGGATTTTAGCTGCCATTAAGGTGTAGGATAACCTAACAGATACAAAGGGTTCACACACAGCTTGTTATTTTAAGTCCATAAGCACAAGCTGTCCCATCCACTGCGATGTCAAAGGTTTGAACCAATCTTTTTCACTGTTGATACACATATCCTGTTAATCAAACCAGAAGCCAATGGGGCTAATTCCCGAATATCTTCATACGTTATTTCTTAAATTGTTCTTGAGAAAGGTAAGTCCTCTTCAGTTTCACGGCACATTCTTTAACCGCAGAATAATTCGTATTGTGTTCTTATAATGATGCATTCCCTCGTCTTTGTAAACTGAAATCACGTGCCAGTTGATCCTAATTAAAACAGAGCAACGGGCCAGTCGCCATTAAAGTGTATGAGACTACAGGGCTGTGTGAGTAATTGAAAAGAAAAGTTGAGAGAATTCATTCAAGAATTCCCAAACGAAAGTCGAAAGAGGGTGAGGCACCGGACTAAGGCTCATAACGTAAAAAACTACTAACAAAGCCCAAACCAGCTGTCATATTTAAGTGTCAGCAGTGGATATAAAATTAAAATAAAAAAGATGCATGGGATGCTAGTACTCGTTCAGTGCTGAAGTATTTGTTTAGTGTTATTTAATTTAAATAATAATAATAATAATAATAATAATAATAATAATATCACAAATGATAAAACATGTGATTGTAATTTAAATCTTATACTACTACACAACTGAAGAGAATACAATAATGAATTATTTATGTCAGCACTCAAATGTACAAAAGTGGGCTCTCGAGTGTGCGTAGAATCGGTTCTTACTGAGGAACTAAACCCTAAAAAAGAAAACGTTGTTGAATGCCAGAATCTTCAAGAAAAAGTTGGTTTTAAGAAGACATTTCTTAAGGATGTTTTTGTAATATGAGTCTATGACCAAGAAGGCGTTGAAATGTAATTTGCTTCGTCTCCAATGTAAGTATGGTTTAGAAAGCAACATTTACCATGGCATGGATGCTTCTGTGTGTATGTAGAACTCCCTTGGCTCTCCCTGTGGTACCACTGGTGTAGATAATCATAGCTGGCTGATCAGCCCAGTCTGTGATGTTTCCCGACTCCTCCTCTTGGCGGTCTGCCCCTTCGGAAGTGCCCAGGTTAGAAGTGGAGGGCAGTGTCAGACATGGCAGCCCCAGCCTCTGTGCCAGTGGCTCAAGTGTTTCGGCGTAGGGATGCCCTGCCACCAGCAGTGAACTCTGGGAGTCAGAGATGACGTACTCCAGCTCAGATTCAGGGTGTTTTTGGTAGAGTGGCACTGCCGTCCCACCACTCATCCAAGCAGCCCACTGTGCCACTGTATAGGAAGCATCATTAGCACACAGGAAGGATATTCGTTTCCCTTCCAGACCCCCAAAGTCAGAGTTGAGGGCGGTGCTGATTCTACCTGCAAGACTTAGGCTGCTGCTGTACAGCTGCTTGTAGCTGTGGCCGCCGCTGCTGTCGATGATCGCAAGCTTATCTCCAAATGCTGGGGCTCTTTTAAACACTGGCTTCTGGTTTATCCTTGATGATGGCGCTGTAGTCCATCTATGAGCCCCTCTTTGAACCACAGTTCCCAGTAGCCATCGCCCTGGCTTTGATGGGCTATACGTTTTGTTAAGAGTGGCTTTCCAGTGAGGTAATGTCCACTTCAGAGAGCGGCAGGCAGCAGCAACACGTCCAGAGAGCATGTTTGAGATTTTAAGACCCTCTGGAGTCAGAACATCAAGACAGCTCCATCCTCAGCCTCTTGCACACTGCTTATATCAGACATCTGTGAATTAAAAGGGAAATAATGGCTTAGTTTTATTAAGGCAGCACACAAAGTTTGATCTATCTATATTTACTTTTCCATCACTTTCATTCATCCAGCATTGCACTATTTAACACAAACTCACTGCACGTGGCTTCAATGTATTGCTTATTCTATCACTTTAAAACATGGTGTGCAGAAAAAAAGTGGCAGACTTAAAACAAAAAAGTAGCTTAACTCGTCACCAGCATGACGACATTCAGTGTTAACAACGTTTAGTTTATCGCGGATTCGTTCGTTGTTCTTTTTGTCATTCACTTTATCTCATTCAGTGACGTCACAGCAGATTACGTTAAGCTAATGCCGTTAACCGTAAACGTTGCTGTGACATTTGGCATTACTTAACGTTAGGTAACGGTCAGTGGCAGATGCCAGACAACCCCGTTACTGACCGGGACAGCGGCAACAAAATGCATACAATAAAATCTCCTTCCTACAGCGAATACGACATGAATATTTCTAAAGTAATTTCCATGTTACGCCGCAAAAAAGCTACTGTAGTTCTTATTCACCTTACCCTAAATATAAGCCGTACCGTCTTCTATTGGAGAACGGTGCAACAGCATTACTCTTCCGGCGTGAAACTATTTGCTTCAATGGTTCCTGCCTCGTAAGTCATGTACACACTGCAAACCCAGCTCCGGAGTGACAACTGACTTTAAAAATATTGTCCAAGAACATTGTTTTACTTTTATTCCAGTGAAGGGAATGATTTAAATACACATCTCTGCATATATTATATTGGTTTAATTAATTTAGTATTTTTAGAACATTTAGCCTTTTTGCTATTTTTTAAGTTTAATTAAATGTTACACATGATCTGATGCAGTACTTTGTAGGATACTAGATGCCATTTGACATTACTAGTCATCATCAATATTGGCCCAGAGGAGTCACACCTTAGTGATTTGACAAAACAAAACAGCTGCCTCTCCTGAGTCAAGGATGTCTGTCTGTTGTGAATTACACAGTAAATGTATACCTCTTTACTAGTTTAATTACAGGCCACAGACAGGTTGTTTAAGATACATTTATCATTGATTACAGAGCTACTAGCATGACTGGTTGTTGTTATCTCCCATCCTGGGATTCTTAACTCAGCTTGGTGGTTATTGTCCTTATTTTTTTAGGACCTACAGATCCAGTGGAGAGGCTGCTCACCAGAGATGAGGACAGGGGAAGGGAGAATGCAGTATATATGCAGTTACCACACACAGAGCTGTGTTTGGCTTTAGATCACATGCCAGTCCTACCACTCAGTGTGCCAACTAGCTTGGCTGGCTTCATCATCACAGTGCAAGTGGGCACATTCAGCCGCCAGCTGGCAGTCGCGTGCCTCAGATAAGAGAATGGTACAGACATGGCACACGTTCAAAAAGTTTTCGCTTCCCTCCCCAAACCCCCTACACTGCAAACGATGATGGCATGCTCCTAACGAAATTGAAGCCTTTGTTTCAGAGAACTCCCCTCCACTCTCAGGAATAGTATCGTCAAAGACCACTCGTTCCCATTTGTGGGGAACACGCTATTCAAGGGGATGCTATGCTACCCCGGCAGCAATGTAATTTCCAGAGACTCCTTTATTTGTAAGCCATTTGTACAGTCTTTAGTCTTTTTTGATGCAGATGGCAGTGACGCATTTTCTAAGGATTCAATCTAAAAAAGATCGAATGTCGTCTTCGAAGAAACGAAATAGGGCACAGACGACCCATGTTTTTTGGATTTGTTTCCTGGAAGTTGACCATATTTTTGCCTTGCATAGTATGGGGACTGGAATCTGATCAGTTGAAGGCGTTATCTACAGCTACTGGAGACAGCGTGGATGGCGGAAGGAAGATGACAAAGAGCATCACGTATATGTCTGTTTGTCAGGGGTGAGAGGACAATACATGGCTACCATAAGGATTTATGGATACGGTTATGGCAAAAACTTGATTAGTATCCAGCAGAAGCTGGCATTCTGTTGCAGTGGCCTGCTGCCAACCCACCATTCAGCAACGGACACCTGAAAGGATCCAGCCACTGATGGGCAGGACGGCCGCGAGCAGGCGCCAACTCCCATCTTGGCAAATGACTGCATCTGAGGAAAAGAGAAAGCGGGAAAGAGGGGACCCCCCACAGATCTGTGAGAGAGGCTGGGATGGTAACACAAACCGTGGGGAGTACCCAAGCATGTGTCAGGTTGGCATCAATGTGAGAATCTCTTGGCAAGCGCTCCGCTCTCTCCCCTCCCACCCCAGCTCGCACACAAACACACTGTTGCCCTGCTTGGAACACATGGTACATCAGCAGCGGCATCTGGCCGCGCTGACTCCTGGCAGCTGCGCTTCGTCTTCGCCAGTTGGGAGTCTTGGCACTGCCACTTCATCAACTACCTGTGGCTCCTCCTGGGTAAAAAGGCGAGCGATGAATTATTCCGAGGCTGCAGCTGCAAACTTGACTTTCATCCAAGAGATTCCCTGTAAACATATGACTGCCTCACAGAGCACGCCACCCACATACTAATGCACGGTTGACACCATGGCTTGTATTCTGCGCAGAGGGACTTACTGTATGTGACCTCATGTGAGGGCATGGTTCATTTGAGGTGAAAGATGAAGGATGCTTTGTGATGATTCCCTGCGTGATGTATGTCAAACACAAGTGCTTCCAAAGAGGCTCGGGGAGAAGCAAACCATGGACAACTGGAAGCTCTTTGCTTACTAAAAGTGTTTTCTTTTTTCTTTTAAAGCATCAAATCTACAAAAGCACAGTGGGCAAAAGTGGCAGTAACAGTCAGAAAGGCACTGCATTTTGGGCTCAGTGCTCTTTCTCCGGCAGCTTTGGCCCATCTCTTGTAGAAATGGTGTTGAAAGATCAAATCAAAAGGCAGCCAAGGATTACACTGAAAGGAATTTCCCTCCCATTTTTCAAATGAACGAATGTACAAGTGACCTTTCAACTCTGCAATTATTGCCTCACATTCCACTTCTAATGGAGGTTTTGACAACCAAGGACATTGGTCTGTAGTGCCCTGAATACAATTTAGCTGTGACAGCTTTGCCCGAAGACTACCCCATTATATACTTTTTACCTTTTGTCTCGGAATATACTATCTACTCGTCTGGATGATTCCATTTTGTCACTGAGGTGCCTTGAATACCAACTCTCCTCCACCTGTCAAGTGATGTGTTTGGGTTCTCTTGCACTCTCAATTGATTTCCTGATACGTTCCCAGGGAATAAACCCAAAGCTTTCATTGTAACCCCAATGTAAGCTCTGATGCGCTCCAAGTTTGCTAGCAGTTTGTAAAATATTTTAGTCACAGTGTGTTTACTGTGATCACATTTTCAGTATTAAATGGCAACATGAACAGTAACCCAAGTTAGGAATCATGTTGATTTGACTCAGTTTATACATGAAGTAAAAGAAAGGAAAGCAGCAGAGGGGAGATGGGTAAAAAAAAAGAAGCAGAACACTGAAATGTGATGTCAGGGATTTTTGACATCCACTAGATTTCTTTAGATCGTGTGGTTTTCTCTCAGCTTACTCAAGCAGCGTGACCCAATTTTAATTCAAAACTTGTTGTGTTAGTATTTATTTCTAGCCTTGTTTCAAGAGAAATGTTGGCAATTTGTTAGAATCTGTCAAAAATGTGACTACATCTCTCCCCACACACACACACACACACACACACACACACACACACACACACACACACACACACACACACACACACACACACACACACACACACACACACACACACATTCTCTCACATTCTTCTGTGGGTGTTAGTCATCTGATAGTGACCCAGTGGGAGTTTTTTCTCCATCTGTGTCGGTCTGACCCATTTTAGCCCTCGGCCACGTCCAACTGTTCCGTTTCCCGAACATATGTGCGGTGGCAGGGGGATAAGCGAACCGTCGCCGCGCGGGACCTGCAGACACACACTGCAGCTATGACACTGGACCCTGCTTTCCTGTCTGTCTGCTTCCCACAGCATATGTCATCATCAATATTGGCCCCGAGGATTCACACATTAGTGATTTGACGAAAACAAAACTGCTGTCGCTCCTGAGTCAAGGATGTTGTGAATTTGATGATCAGACAAAGTGAATTTTTGGGATTGTGTGTTTTATTATAGTTGTTATTATGTCAATGCACTGTATGTGTTTACTGTGAGACAATATGCACAGGCATCATGACTTATTCAGTATTCACCCGTAGTTATTTTGTCCATATTGGCCAGCCTATGATTGGTACTTGACTTGGTGGACAGTCTGGCTGCAGATTTGTGCAGATCATAACACATGCCAGTGAGGGCAGAATAGGCCGACCAGACGAGAGATTGTTTTTTTTTCCCCAAGTGGTCCATGTTGGCAGATGAGATGGTATCACTGCACAGAGCCAGGACTCACTGGGGACTGTGGGGTGTGAGGCACATATGGGCAAACAGGCTGCTGATGAGCTGCTTACACGAGCCTCTCATCATGGCCTTAGAGAGAGATATCTCCGCTAGAGGATTTGAAGTGGCTATATGCTGTGGGTCTGCTTTATTTGGGTTGGCACGGGATACTAACTGTAGAGAGCAGACATGTTTGTTTGCAGAGATGCTCTCGCTTAATGTTTGATACAAATCCTTTGGGGACAAACACTGTATATCAATAAAGGTTGTATGAAGAGGCCTGCAACTTGTTGTAATTTACACATTCTCTGAATAACTGAGGCAGACGGCACAGTCAAATGGACGGAATAAAGTTGACTTAACTGTAGTCTTAAGGTAACTCACACTAAATAAATTATATCCAACTTCCTGACCTACTGGCTGTAGTTTTAGATCGCTGCAGATTTTTTGATGGCTTTTCACTAATGTCTTATTGATTCTCCTATTTCCCTTTTAACTCACACACATGAAAATGGAAACTCTTCAGCTAGACAGGCGATCAGGGCTTCCGCTCTTCCGTCTAATTCAACGCACTAACTCTGTCCTGCATCCTCAACAATATGTGGCCCCTGAACAACGGCAGGGTGATAGCGTCTCTTTCAAACAAGCAAGCCAATGTTCTGCCAAATGTAAAGTGAAATATTTAGGCCTTCCGTCTTCTATCAAGCATGTTTATGATACAGCTTGGATAAAAATAGGTACTCAGAGTTTAAATTATGATATGGTTGTTTCTTATCCTTCTGAAAGCCTTGCAAATGTCTGTTTAGCTTATGTGGACATGGAAGGAAAAACAAAAGAAATTTCTCCATACATCATCAATTTATTTCTTCTGCCATGCAAAAAAAAACTTGGCAGGCATCTTTCTTGTTCCATCATCTGCAAACATGCACAAACTACAGGCTGGCACAAGCACACTCACACACAAGCACACTCTCTCACACTCTCTCTCACACACACACACACACACACACACACACACACACACACACACACACACACACACACACACACACACACACACACACACACACACACACACTGAGTCTGCCAGGCTGCTTGGGTGGCGTGTTGTTCTCTGGGAGACGGTGCCATATGTTGTCTAGCCTCCCAGGGAGAGCAGAGCCTACCGCTGCACGGTTGTCCTCCCACTGCTCTATTACACCTCGGCCATGAAACTCTACCTATTTCTGTGGATTTTGTAATTTGATAAAGCTCTTAGAGTGCATGCACTCCAACCTCATGGCTGAGGTATAAATTATCCAGATTTGACTCAAGATAGAAAAGTTTTTTTTATTTTTATTAACCTTTCTCCACACTTTGGGGAAGACATATTGAGGAACCTGTTAGCACCCAAAGGCTGCTAACAGGTTCCTCAATATGTCTGTCAGTCTGTCTCAATATGTCATTTTTTATTTTTTTAAAGAAAGAAGGAATACATATAACATACTGTAAATGTGAGTGTGCACTTAGCCCTCAGCATCCCCGCCTTATTGGACGATAGGAAGTGCTACTAGCAGTGCAGCGTGAACACTTCTGTCAAACTGTAAACAAGTAAAGAGCTGTTGAGAAGGATTCTAGACAAAGGCTAACCTTGCAGTGAGAGGACCTGACAATGCCTCTGCACACCTGCAGATCAGAAGTCTTAAAAATTAATTACAGCCAGGCAAAGTGAAAAAAAAGCTTTTGTTCACTTTTGTTCACAAAGTGAAGTCGTAGAGTGCAGAACGATTAAATGAGTGCGTTTGGATACCTCTGGTCAGGAGTGCGGGGAGGTAGTTGAGAAGAGGTTGAAGGAAAGAGTGGGTGTAAATAGTGTGTTTGTGCATTGACTTGAGGGGCAGGGGATGCATGTTCAGAATTTATCTTATCTGTGTGTTCATTACTACTTTGCATTTCAGGCACAGAGCTTGGGTGCTCCACTAAATCGCAGGAAGGATTGTTAGACACGCGTGTTATTAATTTTTTCAGGGTCCCTGTGGCGTCTGTATGAATCTTAATGCTGCTGACTGGGCTGCAGCTCTATCGACTTTCTTTAAAATATGAAGAAGCTTTGCTGGAATCGCCTGGGGTCATTAGCTGAAGAGTAGGCGCAAATCCCTCACCGAGGCTGCTCTGGCTTCGCCATGTTAAATGTGCTCTTAAAATATTCATAATCATACTCTTGCCTGCACACACACACACACACACACACACACACACACACACACACACACACACACACACACACACACACACACACACACACACACACACACACACACACACACACACACAGACAATGCACCAGGGACATAAGGGGATCAATATTAAAATGTATTCCTGTTTTGATGTGCGGTTAATTAGCTGCGGTTCTTTTAAACCATGAAGTTTGAGAACAGATTAACAGTATTTTTTTGTACACAAGCTAATATTTACTTCTGCTCCATCCGTGCGGACATAGACAAAATGCACATCAGTGGATGTTGACATATGGAAACCACAGAAAACAAGGATTTTATTTTGTACTGTTTCTTTAATATTTTACAAAAGTGTTTTAGTATCATAATATGATGAGTGAAATATGCAGTGACTTCTGTTTCACAGACACACTGTGACTTCTTCTACTCTGCTTTAATTTGTATACGTTCATGTTTCTATAATTCAGTGTGGATTTGCATTAAATTTGCATGAAATGTTCTCAAACTGCCATTTGATCCACTGTAATGCAATGGTGAAATCATGCGTTTCCTGTTTACTACATTGTCTCCTTTTTATTATCTATTTGTTTTACATTGAAATAAAAAAAAAAAACTTTGATGAGTAACAAAGTCAGGATTTGGACGTTATTACATTTTGAAACTGTATTTGTATGATGGGGTGTATTGACGTTTGATCTGTGGATGCCTTTAGGCTGGGGACTTCAGGCAGAACAAGGGGGAATTGTGTAGCTTTTTTCTCTTCATAGCAGCTAAGGATGAGTAATAACTCTGGAGTTCAGAGACTGATGTGTTTTTGGAGGCTGATATTTGTGCCAATACTCCTTTTCTTTACATTTAAACTTTGCCTTGTCAACACAAGCAAAACAAGATTCTTGCATTTAGCAATGCTGTATCTATTTCTGGCAGCAGTTAAGACCTGAAACAGCATCTAGACTGTGGAGAATTAAACTTCCCCACTGAATCCCATTAGAACAATGGTCTTTTAGGAAGTGGTTGAGACATTTGCACACTACTGTACCTACTCAAGTGTAAGTACCTTCACATGACTGACATTTTATTTGATTACAAGAACATCTAATGAGCAGAACTAAACTGCAATGCTTTGTTGAATTCTATAGAGAAATAGGGTGCCCTGGTCTTCGGGGTTTCAACAACTGACCAGGAATTACAAGTACTAGGTGTGAGTCTGGTTGGGGACTTTTATTGCATTCCATCCCCCATCTTTCTTTTTTCTTCTTTTTCCTTTCATGTGTCTATTGTTGACTCTCTCATACAGAGAAAACATATCCACAAAATACTTTACAGCAGGCAGGGGCAGAGATCACAATCAATATTTGAATTCAGAGTCAATATAAATTAAACAATAAAACATTTAATGAAGAAGTTAATATTTGATGTGTGACAATGGAATTACATTTTAGCATTTACTTATTTGTCTGACGTTAACCTGATATATTTGTAAATGGACAACATGTGTAATCCTATGATGACTATCATGATTCAGCACTTTATCATCAACTTATCTCATCACTCTCAATTTAAGTGAGCTCCATAAGGACTGACCTTACTTATCTAAAAGCAGCAGCAGTAATCAGTCTGGGGTGATCACTGTAATATATAGACATTTTAATAATAAGCCTTTTCTATGTTAATACCCATGAAGTCCCTAATAAAAAATGGCAATTGTGTCATATGCACTGTCCCGTGGTTGGTTGTAATAAATTGTGCAGTAAAGAGATCTTAACTGAACTAATCATTAGCTGAACATGACCGTGCTATTTTTACCCCTGGGTAATTTGAGCTGGAGTTAAGTTACGGCCCATCAAAGGACTCCAACATGTGCGAGACAGGTGCTGCGATGGAGACCAGGCCAAAACAATCACATCGCTACAGAAAGGGACGGCCTGTCTAATTGGTGCCTGTTTGTGTGGCACGCTGCTGGACAATAGATCAGGGATGGCAGATGTATCAGGGGGGTGAATGATACGCACAAATCCACCGAGAACAATACCACAGGAACAATGGGAGCAGGCAAGCGCACGTGTCGGTTTGTGTGTGTGTGTGTGTGTGTGCGTGTGTGTGTGTGTGTCCAGAGACAGACACAAAGATGGAGGAGGGTGGGGTGCAAGAGAGAAAGTGAGGGGACTCATGGTTCCATAAGTTGCTCACACTTTACATTCTGTACTGTAAGTGAGAATTAGCACAGAGTATTGGTATTTAAAGTAAGCATTTCCTTTTGGAGGGACTCTAATGCCACTATGTTTTTAGAAATAAATATATATATTTACTATACTCATTAATTTAATACTAACAGGGCAAAATCATGACTGTTTCATGTTTTAACAGTTGTCAGTGTGGTGCAAACACTGATAAAGTGAAGACTGCAGCATATACAAGCTGTAGTCTCCTGCAACCTTTACTAATTACACACGACATGACAACTACTAAACAGTATATGAGTGCAATGCAGTAGTACGCTCTAGCAGAACCTGGACCAGCTACACCATTACAATGCTTGTAACAAATTAAAACATTAATATTTAACAACTTGGAAGGAATCAGTCTTTTGAATGAGTCATTTTACTGGAATACATTAGTTCAATTTACGGCTAATATTCCTTACTTTTCCTCAAGTTTGAATGAGTAGTTTTAATGGATTCTTTGTACATTATGGTGGTTCTATTTTTTCCTAGGTAGCTCAAAGGCTAATCATTGCTAATAAGTGTTTTTCACCACTGAGTACCAGTTTATTTATATTTTGGCTATACTATGATGTTGTTTGTCTTCACTCAAAGTGATGTTTCCCTCTCAGGTTGTTTATCACAATATCTGTTAAAGACCTAAAAAATATCTTTTCAGTATTTCACAACTGAAAAAAGGAGAAAAAAACAACACTTTTTTTCTTCTTCTTTTCTATATTGTTAATTATCCTGTGACCCTCGGGGGATCATGACCCTTAGAATTAGGCACCCCTGCTGTAAACCTGAGATTCAAAACTAATGTACTTACTGCTGCAAAACATGAATGCATCTTACAGTCGAGGCGTTAAAGGATGTTTTATATCCTTTCACATTTAACTTTCACTAAGGAAAAGGCTTCATCGTGATATTGCTCAAGATATTCTCCCCCACCACCCTTTCCAGTGGTATGTATTGATCTGTGTGTAACTTAATGTTGGTCTTTATGGCTACACTGCGGTTAGACAAGCCAGTAGGAAAACTACTTACTCCAGCCCACCGCTATAACTGAATCAATCCATTAGGTGAGTATTGAAACTGTGGTTACTCTCCACAACATGTAGTGATTATATATGGCTGCAAATTGAATTATTCAATATGCAATTCAGTTATGAGCAGCATGTAAAAACCCAGATAGAGATGGATGTTTTCCTCAGGCCACAATGCATTACATCTATACATTAAATTGAAAATGGGATCCATGAGGGCTATGAGACGCAATTACAGGCCGTTAAAAAACAGTAGGGCATGAAATAAAAGTGTGTGTGTGTGTGTGTGTGTGTGTGTGTGTGTGTGTGTGTGTGTGTGTGTGTGTGTGTGTGTGTGTGTGTGTGTGTGTGTGTGTGTGTGAGAGAGAGAGAAAGAGAAGCAGTCTGTGTGTCTCTGGGAAAGTGACTGCTGTTTGGCTTGGCCCCCTGTCTCTTCCAAAAGACTGTGAAATCAGAAATTAAACGCTTCACCATCGGGAAGCAATTCAGCCTGATATGTCTTCCTCCCTTGTAATTGTTTGTTTATTGGACCCTTTTCAAAAGCAATATTGTGAATGTCTCTGCAGGCTCTGGGAGCCAGCATGTATAGTGGAGGAAGGTCACACCGTGTCAGTTAACATAAATGGAAAGATAGCAAGGACATGGAAAAAGAAGAAAAGAAGTAAAAAGAAGACATGAGAAAAATGCATATTTCATGGCATTCATAAACATTTAAATATAGTGTAATGTGTATATAATCCACATATTCTGCATACTTTGTCAGCATGCTGCGTGTGTGTGGCCTAATGAGAGGGCAGATAGAGGTGACCTGACCAGCACTAACAAGCTGCTGAGGTGGTGGTGGCAGCACAGACCACATCGCTACAAACTGACCACCGGGGTCACGACCAAAGTGACCTTTTAACCTTTTACTTCTGTGGTCCATTGTCCACTTCTATTTTAGTCCATTTGCTCTTCCTTGCTCGTCTTTTGTTAACAGTTTTGCACAAGGGGAGATAAACATGTCAGGGCATAACATTTCAGTTAATGAGATGAGAGAGAAAGAGAGAGAGGAGACATTAAAGTCCTGAGCAAAGAGATACAGTGGCTTAACGATTCAAGGCAAAAGGCCGGCTGAAGGTGAAGCAGAGGACTATTGTTTAAAGTTGCAACGTAAGTTTGCTTTAGTATTTTAATAAAAACATAGCGTTGTAGGCTCACTGGAACTGTGTGTGACTACAGATACAGTACATTGTTCCCCGGGAAGGGATATAGAACAATTATTTATACATTGATTTATATTGGGACATTAACATATTAGTTGTTAATTAGACTTTAAATAAATGAAGAACATAGATTGATTTGAATGATTTTGGATATTTGATCAAAAAGCAGAAGTGCTACAAATAAGATTATCAAGACTTATTCTCTTTAACTTCAGTAAACAACGGCAGTGTGCCAGCATGCACAGTAGTTAATTTGATGATTCACCTGCGCAGATTGGCAGATGAATGATCAGTATTAATATATTTAATATATTATCTTAGTAATTGTACTAAATGTATTAAAATGACTTGTTATCCAGAGTGAGCTCTTTCAAAGGGTTGTTATATACTTTGTGTTCATAGATTAGTATTACTATTGATGCATAAATATGTAAGGATCATGTTAATGTTGTTGTAATCGTAAAGTATTTGATATACTGTTGGCGTGGTTAGTTGAATCTACAGAAATGCATTATTTTATAAGATTAAGAAAATTAGAGTCGAGTAATAAATACAATATTTCACTCTAAAATGTAGTGAAGTAGAAGTAAAAAGAAAGAAAAAAATTAAAAAGTAAAATGTGTCAGTAAATGAGTAAATGTACTACTTTGTAAATGGCTGGAATATTAATATCCCTGATGGTGGCAGTAGTTGCAGAAGTACACAGTCAGTTCTGACAGAAGAGCAGTTTTGATTCAGTATACAATTATTGAATTGTTGAATCCAGATATTTCTTTAACAGACGAATGCACTCAACTGGCATAATTTGTAACTGATGCATCAATGTAAGGCATGAAGCATTAAACCCCCAATAAATAGACAGATAGACAGACATGAGCTCAGTGACAGCTGCAGGGTCTAAGAGCAGGTGTGATGGATAGAGGAGACTCATTTAGCCATACACTTGTGGTGCTAACAAGACCTCCATGGACACACACACACACACACACACACACACACACACACACACACACACACACACACACACACACACACACACACACACACACACACACACAACCAGAATTGGTATGTCATATCAATGTGTGTGTGTGTGTGTGTGTGTGTGTGTGTATCCAGGTCTACGTGCCATATGGACTCACCTACACCTATCAATTGAAGGTAGAGAAGAATGGCAATGATGTGTGATGAATAATTCAACTTTAGCAGCAAGTTCTCCTGAACTTTCCCAGAGAGATCACTGCATCTTACATCTTCTGTCACTTTATTCTTTGACAACACAGCGAAATTGTCTGACTACGAACAATAATCTTTGAGTAGTCCTGCAGACAGCGGTTTTCTTTTCAAGCTATATTTATATTAATACGACTCTAAGTATATTTGAAAGGAATTTACTGTGATATCTGTAATAGTTATTTTAGCATTTTAAAATAAGATTACAGTACAATGACTAATCAAGCAGAAACTTTCTGTATGGCAGATCATCACTATCATTCATTATGATATAAGTAATTATGAAACATGTTTGCAAAACACAAAGATATTCCAGCAGACTGTTGTCTATATGCCAGGAATAATTAACATGCTCTTTGCTTTGTTTCCTCTCTTTCAACCAAATATGTCCCTGACTGACACGCCAGAGATCTGGAACAATAAGTGTATATTGAGCTTTTAAAGAAACCAACCAACTACATATTTGCTTTGTGTCACCCGAGGAGAAAACGATTTACCTCTAATGTCCCATACTATTTAGGTCAGTCACGTCTCCTGTGTAGCATCACTCTTATAACAGCAATTCAATAATCATCAGTAAAGTAACAAGTTCAAGGTTGCACACAATATAGCTCTGTACGCCCAAATAGCCACAACACACTCAGATAATGAGAAAACAAAAGGCCTGCAAATGGAATCCATATTCATTATTTGTCACTTCACAACAATCCAAAGCCTTCCAATACATGCTAATGAGTTATCATTGTTTGAAGCATTAGCCATGGAAATGAGAACACACTGAGCTGCGATGTGTGAGATGAGGGTGAAATCAGATAGAGGAAGCAGGAGACTGAACCTCAGGGCCCCGAGATCTCACCACAGCAGAGACATAGAGCAGCGAGGAGAAGGCGTTGCTGCAAACTAGTCGGTGCTACTGTGTACAATATGTGTGTGTGTGTGTGTGTGTGAGGGGTTAGCTGTGAAAGGCAGATGTCAGACCTCTCAGCTCCACCCCCACTATGGGACCACCTGTTGGATCAAGGCCATCTGGAGGGTGGGCCTTCTCTCCGGACTGATACTGCGAGGGTCTGACCCAGCATGCTGACCAATGACACATGATCACATGACAGGAAACGTCCCGCGTGTCTAGTGCTTGTCCTTCTGTCTGTCTGTCCATTTTAGTCTGTCCATTTGTGTCTGTATCTTTCTCAGTTTCTCTTTTTTTGGCTGTTCATCCATAAACTGAATTAGTGGCATGATATGCATGAAAGCCACAAATAATAATAATAATAAAAAACAATCTCACCAAGTATACTGTAAACATAGAGATGGATAAATGTGAATTGTAGTCCCAGTAGTCTGAGTGGGGCATGACTGTATGCATGAAAAGGCTCCACTGCTCCTAATTAGAAGACAAAGTTATTTTACTTTTAAATAATTTATATAATAGCCAACCCTAAACAGTTAAAATAATAAAACCTCCTGGATTAATGCCCTTTATTTAATCATGGTTAATGTAGCACCTCAAATTGTTGCTTGGAAAAAGGCTCACGTGCATAAGTCCTATGGTCAATGGGTTATGCAATTAGTGTCTCAACCCCACTATGATGTTTTACCAAATGTTTAACAATTTGTAAGTTATCCCCAGCCATAACATATTTGTCCTTATCCAAACTGAATATTTTATTCCCAAGACATTATTTGTGTTTCAGAGTTTACTGTTTCTTTCACCTTGACATTTAAAAGCATGGAATACATTAATATTTTTTCTTTACGGTGTGTTTTCATCCAATTTCGAAGGACCATTTTCTGGCACTTAACCTTCCCAAACCCAATCAGAGAGAGGGAACATTGACAGCTTGTGAAGATTACAGAGACGTCACCCAGACAGAAGGATTTACTGCAATTCTGCAACAACCTGCCTAATGGGAGAAAGATAAGTGTTAAAAAAAAAGGAGGTGTGCATATTCAAAACTACTGTGCTGACACTATATGGGTAACTCAGGTGGGAAGGTGGTGTATACGATTACGTCGGTTTATAGAACTCCACCTGGTAACATCAAACCTCTGTGGTAGCACGCTTTTTGCTGTAATGGAGAAAATCACTGTAGAAAACATTGGATTTGGATATTTGTTGAATAAACAGATGTAATTAAATATATTGAGCATAATTGTAACACCTTTGCACTGAGCAGAATACAATTTACTGACAAACATCTTCTTATTTGAGTGCTTTGATTTCAAACAAATAAACATTATAAACATGTACATTTTCATCGATTATTGATTTAAATAACGGTTCTGGGTTAAAAGTCTGTAACCTTAAAGGACTGGTTCAACATTTTGGGAAATATGCCTCTTCCCTTTTGTGTCAAGAGTTAAGATGAGCAGCTGTAGCTCCATAGATGTGATCTCTCTGAAATAAAATAAGGAAGCTAATCAAACTGTCAAACCATTTAAATAAAGAAAACAATGTGTAGAAATAAATAAACATACAAAAATTGCTTTCTTTCCTCAGATACCAGTTTTCTTCTCATTGTTACATACTGCTTGTATTCAAATGATATGTTTTTTTTTATAGTGCAACAGTATGTTGCATGATATATGACATTTAATGAATGCAATTTGTTCTGCTTTCAAACCTTTTTCCACCCTGATGCATTCATATACACAGAATGTGTTGCTAGTTATTCTACTCTATTTTTATGTTCTTCCCCCCTGGAGTACTTTCTCTGTACAGCTTTTTCCAGCGACTACAATATTGCCAGCCTGTTGGGGACCCTGATGAGTAAAAATTACCTTTTGGTCAAAGACTCTTTTAATTTGTCATCCCTGCTGAGAAGGTTTGAATACCATTCACGTCACTGTCAAAAATAAAATCAGATGTTAGGCTACATGAATGCCTTGTGAACAATGGCAAGCAATTTGAATGATGTGTCAGATAATTGCCATGGCTCTATTCAAAAAAAAAAAAAAAAAAAAAAAAAAAAAAAGGTTTGGTTTTCTAAAAAACAATAATATAAAGTAGATCTCAAGTTAAGTTGTGAAAAATAGTTTAGCATTAAGCATGAGTAAATATGTTTTTTATTATGCAATAGTGGTATCATCTTGCATGCTTTTATTCTGCACTTCATCCGCACAGTAAACCTTGGCCCCATCAGATGCACAACAATTGGACTATAATGTGTCAAAGCAATATAACAGCTGAAGGTCTTGTTCTGGGAGATCGGATATCCGTGATCTCTCACATCAGTTCAGTTCTTATTACTATTAAATAAATAGATGGCGATGTTGGACATATGCTGGGCATATAATTCCCAGAGGATGGGTGGAAATGGGCTATCAAAAGGACCCATACTCAGTGCAAAGTTCTGCACTGGGTTAATTTTTCTAAAGCCTGGTTGTCTGAAAGACTTCCAGAAATAGAGGACAGGTGTGACAGATCTCAGACATCTCCATGCTCAAGTCACATGTTCTATTCACGCTCAAAGTTGTCACGATTATGTCCAAAATATTTAGGATTGAAATGAAAAACTACCCTTTTATCCCAATATAAGGATGCCCCACAGGACTGTTCACCTCTAACCAGGTAGACAATTAAACCTTCATATCTCTACTAGCATGATGCCGTCTTCTACTTCTACGTCATCTCCTCAAGCACCATCCATCTCTCATCGCTCATTGTCTAATACTGGAAAAGATCAGGTATGAACTGAATGGTAACTCTGAGACATTCTTTGGAAAATGGCAACCCTTAATAACGTGTTTCACTTCACTGAAGGTCTTACCGCCAGACTAAACCTCTATCTTTCCCCTTTTACCCCGCTCCCTGTTTCTCTCCTTTTACTTCTTTCTCTATCATTCTTTTTGTGTTGCATTGTTTCATTATTGCTTCTTTAACATTCAGAGTCCGTTAACATGCGCAAGGGATACGTACAGCTGTGAGCAATTTTCTAGTTCTTGTGAGGGCGGGTGAAGGTTTTGGCGGAGGGCTGGATTTGGAGTAAACTAAAAAAGGGGGAGCATTTGAGTAACAGGTTTCCTGTAATGGATTGAATCAGCGCTAAATGTGATGAATGTGAAGAGGCCTTGGAAATGTCTATTAAACCTTCATGCACTAGTAAAGGAATGAATGCAAAAAAAAAGAAACGCGCCCGATGTTACACTGAAAAAGAAGGCTGAAATTGTTTTGTATATATTTGGTAGTCTGACTAACCGGATGTAGACTGAGGGTATAAGCCTGCCATTTTTCATGAAGCATTCTCCTCCCTTTCCGCTGTCTGCTAAATCTATTCTGCAAGGCAACTGCCGCTGCATCCTTTGCTTAGCGCCGCCCAAGACAATTGTGATTGGTTTAAAGAAAATACAAACAAACCAGAGCGTTTTCTCTCCAGATAGCAGAATGATGTGTGCAGCCAGACCAATGTGAAGATAGGCCCTGCAATGCAGGACTGTATTTTTGGTCACATAATACTATGATCCTCTAGAGCTCCCTTGGACACTGAGGCTGAGGAGAAACAATAATACTGTTCACACCGATTGCTTATGAAGATGCCAGTGTGTCATACTATTCACACACACATGCGCTTAAGTGTTAGAGTGTGCAATCATATGTCTCTGTGTGTGTAGCACACCTTCAAGTGTACTGTGCATATTTGTGTGTGTCCAACTCAGCCTGTGTGTTTATTAGCGCTTGTCTATTTCGGGGTCATATTTGATAAGCCCTTGAGTGATGTGGCGAGATGAAGTGACAGTTTGTCAGAAAGCGGGTCATGGGGCAGTCACTGTGTAGGCGGTCCTCTGCGCCCGTGTACCGGGTATAATTAGGCACTCATTACCATATCAGTCTTACCAACAACCACTCTGGGTGCTTTCTCTCAGGAATCTGCCCTTCTGGACACCAGTTCTGAAGAAGGACAGATTTTCTTTCCTGGCTACAGAAGTAATTATTTTCCCTGTCTCTCTCCCTCCTTCCCTTTATTATGATTGCTACTGGTAAAACAATGGCTTAGGTTTTGTTTTGTTGTGTTGCTGCGGGCACCATCTGTGGTGGTGAGGGGGAGGCACAACAATACCCGTCCATATGGTCAGGGCATCAGCAGCGGGCTGTATCTGCTCATCAAGTCCTGTCATTGTCATCAGCCACTCTGCTCATACACTAGTCCATGTTCATCTGTCACACTCGCACACAGACACGGGACTGACGCAGCAAGATGTGCTCGTATACTTATTTATGAGGGGAAGATGGGGTTGGATGAGCAGCTGTCTCGTTGAAGCATACCTAAATGTTATTTTATGAAACATTGTACAGAAATTCGCACTGGAGTCAAATTTGTTGCCTGATTGTCATCTTGCTCTCCACTGTGAGCCCTCAAACATTTTATGAGAGGAAAAATAAGTCTTGTTGCAATTTCTGCAAAGACTTTTGTTTACTTGTGTAATGTGGTGTGATTTTAATATCTAATGATCAGTTTTCATCTGCACCAATTAAATAATTTGCCACCTCAACATCTATCAATCCCAACCCGCAATCGTTGATTGGTGTTGGGAGCTTGGGGCTTTTTTTGACATACCCATCTGCTGTCTCGCACCTCCTAATCTGCAACATAGAGCACACACACACACACACACACACACACACACACACACACACACACACACACACACACACACACACACACACACACACACACACACACACACACACACACACACACACACACATTTACACAAGCAATATGCTTCTTCCCCTTTAACTTTGCGTTTGTATATTTATCCGTCAAGGATTGGTAGACAATGAAGATTAATATAAATTGCATGAGATTTGTCTTCCTTTTTATTCCTTTGCGCCTTACTGTAATGGACCAAATCTGTGTAATTCTTCCAGGTGAGAGGCAGGGCTCTGGCTGTGCTCATCAAGATAACGAGAAGATGAAGAAGAAGGCACGGAGGAAGACAAGGGGCCGAAAAGCTACATTATATACGTTGTATGGAAAGGAGGTGTGAGGAGATGGTGAGATATGGGTATTAGATGCAACATACCAAAATAAGCACGTTATATTGAAAGAGGACATGAGGACATGGGCTTGGGGAAAACCAGATTACTTGTCAGAGATCTGAAAGCGATAAAAAGGCAGAGATAGAGAGAGTGGGAAGGCGGGAAAGGGACAAAGCCGAAGGCGTGTGGAAGCTGAGATAACAGGTTATCCCTGCGTCATCACAGTCTACGTTTATCTTCGTCTGCTTCGCGCCATATCTTTACCCATCTTCCAGTCTCCAAATAATAGAAAACTTGAAACAAAGCCCAGTGTGACTGTGGTTTTTAATTGGTCTTCAGAATCCATAATTAACACAGCGCCTTAACGTGCAGACAACAAACTGCCTGCTGTTACATTTCAAATTGTTCTCGCATTTTTGCATCTAAACCTTCCCAATGAGTGTTGCATTTATTCCACTCCCCACTGGATTCAAGATTAATTCATTTGGTGCTTTGTCTGATTAGACAATTTGCTTAGAATCCATCTTCAACAAAGGAAATAAATAAAAGTAGAAAACGCAAACAAAAGTGAATGCTGTGCTGTCAGGACATAGAACGCAAATAGATCGGGAGAAAAAAAGAAATCTGGCCTGTTTACTTTGGCTGGTTTGTCTTGCTCTTATATGCAGGGAGGTCCGTACAGACAGGCTAATACTCAGCAGATCACCGGGATTGGGATATTGTTTATAGGATCAGCTGAACAATAGGAAGGGGAGCTCTCCCCTCCGCTCTCTATCCCTATTTTGCCTCAGGTGGTGTAGGAGACTGCCCTACCCACTTCTCTTCCTCTACTCCTTCAAACCAACACTCTTCTTCATCTTGACCTCACCCTTCCTGTCTTTCACCCTCTGTTCCTGTCCTCTTGCGTCCCCTCCAATCTGTCCTCTTCTCCTCTGCAGTCAGGGACAATTTCAGGGGCTACTTGTCCTGATTGTTGTTGTAGACCAATCATCCTGCAGAGCTGTTTGCCCTCTGGTCACCTGGCCCCAAACTGCAGCAGAGGGGATTTTGGGCTGACAGTTGCCCCTGGCGAAGCAAAAACAGACTCAGGGACAAAGTGGGTGATGGGACAGGAGGGGGTAGGGTTGCATGGCTGCCTCAGTCAGTTTCAGCCCTGGGAGACAGCTGGACCCCCTCTAACCTTCTGGTTTGAGGGGGTCAGCAGCCATAAGGACCAAATCCTTGGTCTGGAACATGACCAACGTCTACGAGATTTGGCCCGAAGAGAGGCCTTCTACCAAAATCCAATTAATGTGGATCAGAAAACAGCCCGGACGACAGCCATGTGGGTCACTATTTCATCTACACAGATAAAGCTTATTGTTGTTTGCAATGGTGATAGTTAACATCTAACTGCTACGACTGAACGAACAGCAAATTTGAAATTCAAAAATGTAAAGGAATGAAAGGAAGAGGGAGGAAAGACAAAGCACATTAAAACTTCCCTTTCTTATAGTATCCAACTTTCTAAAAGTGTAGCACACGCTTGGCAGCTGTGTTTTGCATCTGTGATTGTCTTACACATATTTCCTTTTTATCAAATTTTATGAAAGGTGTAATTATGTCGGCCCCCTTGAAATATCCCCGGCGTGTTCACTCGTGGTCGTGTGGTGCTCAGCACATATAATTTAATTTGAATTCATTACTCCCCCTCCTGTCAGTTAATATATTCATGACTTCCAATTCCCTCAGAGCTGTCCCACCACCTGGAGTGTCCTCCCTCATCTGTGTCACTCCTCCCCCCTCCTCCTCCCCCATCCTTCCTACTCCTCACCCCTCCTGGCCCTGTGGGATCCCTTGGGGCCCATGAAGGGGTGTTAGGGCCGGGGTCACAGAGGCTGGGGGGCCCACTGTCATTAGGGTGCAGTGGAATGTGTTAGCAGGGACCAGCTGGGACCAGCCAGCTCTGTCCCGGCCCTTTCTCTGCTGGTGCTGCTGGTGTTGGTGTGTGTTGGTTGGTGTGTGTGTGTGTGTGTGTGTGTGTGTGTGTCTACTGTATGTGTGTGTGGTGGTGGGGAGTTGGTGGCGCCTGCAAATGACAGGCAGAGGTGGGTGTTTACACTGCTGAACTCAGCGTTCTTCTGCATCATCTTCTGTTGTTGTTCAGGCTTTGATTCAGCTGAGAATTGACATGCAAGTAAATGTTACTTTGTTCACATTTCTATTTCTGATTTACGACGTTGACAGACGCATGATTGGGGTCTCCAGATTAAGATTCATATCTAATATTCATATCCACGTTTGATGATTGAATTCAACAACAAAGTAAGCCCATAGCACTATTAGCAACATGTGTATCGTTGAATTAAATGAGTATTGTATTTTTGCATATAGCATGACTTGTATTTGAATAGAAAACATGCAAGGCGGCAAAGTGAAAGACTATGAGTCTTACATGTTTGGATGACAGTGAGAACACTTTCATGTATCATCTGTTTGACTTCCTCCTCCTCTTTGGGAATTAGATGCATTATTTATCCTCTGCCAAAGTATTACATCACTCAATAAAATGCTAACTGAGTAGTCATGTTTCTTTGCAGTTTCACGGTAGAAAGGATGGAGTTTCAGCTTCAAAATGCTCCTCTCCTCGTTTCATATTCTCTCTGTCTTTCATGTTGCACCTTTGTACCAGCCTCTCGACCGACACTGACTGAATATGTCCCTTCTGTGTGGTAAATATTTCATGGCGGGGAGCAGCTCGAAGTTTGATCGTTGCAGGGTGCCGGTGTAGGAGTTCAAAGGAGACGGTGGGTCCTCTGACAGCCAGCCAGAACAGAGTGGAGGAGGAGCAAAGACTGGGGGTAGGGGAGGTGGGGGAAGAGAAGAGAAGGCGAGTGGGAAGGGGGAGCAAGGGAGGGAGGCACTGCTGTGTGCTCAGTTTAAATTCAGCACCACCATTATCCTGGACAGCTCCCTCAGTCTTCAACACAGTGGAAAACACAAAGTTGTGCAGTGGATGTTGGAACCTTTTGAAACCAACTTCCATGTTTCTCTCCATACATTTGAATAGTTATCTAATTGAGGGAGCGACAGTGACATACTTTGTCATTGCCAGTCATTAGAGTTAAAAGTGTGTGTGCGTGTGTGTGTGTGTGTGTGTGTGTGTGTGTGTGTGTGTGTGTGTGTGTGTGTGTGTGTGAGTGTGTGTGTGTGTGTGTGTGTGTGTGTGTGTGTGTGTGTGTGTGTGTGTGTGTTACCCACATACTCATCTTGCAGTTTGTGTGCCTGTGTGTGCATGTCTTCGCATTTCTGTGTGCGTGCTTGTATTAGAGGGAGGTGGGTTGGGGGGCTTCATTATTAATCAGGGCCCTTCCCTTAGTGTGAGAGCTGCTCACACTCCATGCCTTAATGACTGAAAATGAGTCGTAATTATGGGCTGTCAGTCCAGCCCCTGGCACCCTCTCTGCTTCTCCATCTCATGGGTCCATGTCCTCCCCTCTGCTGCACCACAGTCAGACTGCCATCATTTACCACCATTACTTATCATATAGTATATCTGAGTGAGTACCCCTATCACTTTGAAGCCACGTCACTCTACACCTTACATCATACATATAGTAAAGCAGATTAAGACTAATTAAAATTCCCACCATTCAAAGCTGAATCAATGATCTGGAAAACATTTTATGCAGAAGATTTGCAACATACCTGAACTCTTCATCCAGGCTGCAATGATACCAACAATTAAGTATGGATGCATGGTGGTTGTCACTGCTTAGTATATATATATACATATATAGCTCCTGTTTTCCTGCTATTCGTCCCTTGTCTCTTTCTCGCTCTAACCCTCCCTTCCTCTTGCACGTTCTGTGCACTTAAGCTCATCGTTATGCGGCGTGTGGTTTGTCAGAGCTGATGAAGAATTTGTTTATGAGTAGAGAGAGCTGATTTCCCCTGAGTGGTCTTTCTCCCTCTCTCTCTCTCTCTCTCTCTACTCTTTTTCTTTCTCTCCTTCTCTTTGCATCCGTCTATCATATCAAGACAACCTCTCTGACCGCACTTCCCCCTCCGGCCCTTTCCACCCCTGCAGGCTGCTTCACCCGTCTGACATCAGGATTTAATTCCAGCCAATCCTGATATAGAGGGGTTACTGACCATTGGACTATACAAAGAGACACGCGGATACAATTGAGATCCTGAATTTCTTAGAGTGTGGGGAATTGTTTGCACAACCCTGCCAGCTGAAGCTCTTTAATCATGCTCAGTATTTGTGTTAATGTCATATTTTCCCTCCTGCAGCAGCAACTGTGAGAGAAAGCACCAGAGTTGTACGATGAATGCAAACAAGGACAAACAGCCATAGTCAAAGAAACCCACATTTAACAATATAATCCAACAGTGCCCTGAAAGCTCTCATGCATGAGTAATGTGTTGCTTGTTTAAGTCTTCAGCATCTCTTACAAGATGGCAAGTTTAAAAATGTAGGCATGTTGATGCTACAGACATTACAAACCATTTTGTCTGACAGGTCCCCCTCCTGGGCCTTTCAATATAAGCATGCTGTTTGAAATCTGGCTTCATACACACATGTACTGCATGCATATACACAGGCGCCTTCACACACACACATACACACACTAATATCCCTGTTGGAGGTGGTAGAAGTGCCAGCTATTATCAATTAATCTTTGCTGTGTTTTTTTCTCTTGCAGAGAGTGGTACCATATGGTTCTCTGTCAGCCACTGCTTTTAATTTACTCCTTGCGTCTGCTGTGAAAACAGACCAACATCCTATCTAAATTGCTGATTTGATAGAGGGAGTAGTGGGAGACATGACGGAGAGCACTGTATGTACAGACACTATGTACAATACACTTTGTGCATGTAGTCAGTCACATTAGTGCTTATCTGCATATGCTCACACCGTACACACAAATATAGGGGAAAACATTCACACACTGATAACACTTATTTGTAAATTATGCAAATGTTTCAATAGGAGAAGCATAGTTTTAATTTGGTTCTTTTTTTTCTTGTAAATTAGGGTTAAGGGGAAAGATTTATCAATTACGGTCGTCCATTTTTGACAGTGTAGAATTATCCAACTTACTATGTTGTGATAAATAGATAAAAGATAAAGAAACATAAAAGTAACTAAATATGTCCCATAAAGGACATTGCTGAAACATTTATTTGCAGTTGCAGTTCAGAGTCACTGTTTGATTTAAATGTTTGGATTATGAGCTGAATTACTGTTCTGTAGCCAAAGTTTAGGCTACTTGTCAAGAGGCTGTTTTGGCTTATATGCTACAGCTAACGCTCTTATAGGTCTATTTGTACTTGTGATTAACTAAGAAATGGAAGTAAACTTTATATGTAGAGCAAATTTCAGAAAACCCTTACTGAGTAAACTACTTTCTTTATGTTACCATACATTTTAGGGGGGGTTATCAGTGAGTCAGCCGTTCTAGCTAACCAACGTGGTTAGTCTTGTTAGCCATTGAAATTTGGTGCATTTATGCTATTTATATGGCAAATAATCTGGGTGTAATGGAAAGGAACAACGGGATCTGGGGTTGTATTTAGTCTCGTAATTGATACTATGTCTGTGAGGTCACTGGCAACCAATACCCCCATGGGCGCAGAGATGGGCGAAAGTACATTTGCTACTTACACAATGTGGGCGCAGGGCGTGAAAATTATAATTGCGCCGGCCTGAAACTAGCAATGACAGTTGGGCTGCGCGTCGCTTTGCGCTGAGAGTAAAATAAGGCCATAAATGTTCCTTATCAATGCTGGAACAATATAACCATGTAAATGTTCCCACAAATTAACACTACTCAAGCTAAATTGCAGTATATTTAGCAACTATATGCGTTTGTTAGCAGAAGCTAAATGCGACAATGGAGAAAACCTCTACAAGACCAAGAGGAAGGCAAATCTGAATGCATCTCTAAATGAATACTGCTTTTGTATACACACAGTAAATAAACCCAGTGAATGCATCTATCCACCAATACTGATATGTTTGAATGATGTTATATAATACAAACTGTACCATTCAACATTAACACCCACAATGCAAAGGCTTTGTGGCCTTTCTTATCAAATTCACAGTTTCCCCTCACTATCGCCACTTGTAATAAGCTAGATGAAGGTTACATACTTTCAACTACCCTCAAGTGCCCCATGCTGTTTAGACATTTTATGAAGCACTAGCAAAGTCATGGGGGGCAGGGAGCAGAGCTGATCTCCCTGCCCTGCTGTGTGTGGGTGTAAAAAGGGTAGAGGTGAAGATGGAGAGGCCATCCCTGTTGTAGAGGAGGGGGTAAGGTCAGATGTGTGGTTTTTTTCTGGATGTAAAGGTCTCAGGTGTAAAAGGAAATATGTGGGTTGGCCTGAAGTTAAGGTGAATGAGTTTGGTTTGTGTGTGTGTATGCGTGTGTGTGTGTGTGTGTGTGTGTGTGTGTGTGTGTGTGTGTGTGTGTGTGTGTGTGTGTGTGTGTGTGTGTGTGTGTGTGTGTGTGTGTAATGTGGTCTCTCACCACAGATATTATGGTCAAAAAGACAATGCATCAGAGCATATTGGACCCAGCGATTCCTCCACTCCCATCAGTCCTGTGTATTGCGGAGCAGATGAGTAGCTGTAGAAGTATTCTTCTCTGTGTTTATGCATAACATACATAATGCAAACATTTATTTTCAGTAACGGGAGATATTTAGTTAATGTTCTCTCAGTCTCGAGAAGTTGCAATAACCACCATTGTCATCAACCAATAACAATAAGTCAAAGTCACAAGACCTTAACAAAAGATTCAGCAAAAAGATTCTTCTGCCTCTTGAATAATCACGTCTCAGGAAGAGATGAAAAAGAAGAGCGTACAGCAAGTATTTGGATCTCTGATTATCAAGACATTTAAAGGCATTTAAAGAAGATTAAGGCACTAAAAGCCTTTCCTTTTTTTAAGTAGAGCACTTTTCTATTTGTAACCACTTTCAAACAATTGACACACTATTCAATATTTCTTTTTCATTTCTCAGTTTCTAAAACTACACATACAGTATCAGAATAATGTAGTTTGATGGAATCTACCTGCTATTACAACCATGGTCCAGTAGTCAACTCTGAGTTGACTACTGGACCATGGCTAATTTTGCAGGCTGTGGATCATCACACATGAGACTTCTGTGTAAATATTAAAACATATGGACTCAGCTTTTCGGTTGTTTCTTTTGAAATCCTTTGAAACATTTTAGTCAGTCAAACACCTTCATTGTAAATACAACAGTCCTGTCAACTAATCAATCACTGTGTGCACATGTAGGTAAGCTCATTCATAAATCACATGTGTGAAATATTTGGGGTCTCTCCATTCCTTAGCAAAAGTTGCTTACAGCAGCTTTCTGAATGGATCACTGAGGATCCAAAGTGTCACATATACTCCAAGTGGTAAGATACATACTTTGTAAGTTACTAGCCAGTCTTTTATATTAACATGTAATATTTACATGACTGGGCTACAATTTGACAGTGAGATGAGGGAAACAAATGAATGCATATTGGAGTGCATATGAAAGCGAGCGTAACTAAGGGCATGTTGATGTTGTTACAGATGATGCACTAGCTCTCCGTTAAATCACCATTACTCTGAGGATCGAACATTCACTCACAGACACACAACCCTGTTTTATGAGTGTTTGTGTGTCAACCAGCAGATAGAGAGAGATAAAAGCAAATGCAAATAAAAACTAAACATTCGGTCGCTCTTATCTGGATTTAGATTCTAGATTTTAGATTAATCAAAATAATCTGGAGAAACGTCAACTATAAAATATTTGGTTACACTTTACAATAATCAGTCATAAGTCATTTTTAAGCATTAAATTAATAATAAACTAATCATTAAAAAATAATTTCCATATTTTTGTAAATGAATAATAATTGCGATGTTAACATCTCATAAATGTACGTCATCTATAAACCTTCAGTGAATGCTGAAATAACCACAAACACGTTATTAGTAAATGATTGATGAGTAATTTGTTTCTATATTATGAATCACTGTTATCCTGTATATAATTCATGCAGGTGAAAAGATGCGGCAGGTGACTCCATGCGTGTCAGAAAGCATACGGTGGTTTAAACCTTCTGCACTGTAATACACACAAGAAATGGGCCACGTGCACCGACTAGTACGATAAATTTAGAAGAGGTAAACAAAGCCTCTTCAAGTTTAAACTAGCATAACTCACCTTTTTATAAATCAGGTGTAAATGTATCACTGAATCATTTACAAGTCATTTACAAACAGCCCTGCCTCTCCTAAACTAGTTTAAATTCAACACCCCCGAAAATGTGTTCATCTACCTCACCTGTTACAAATGATGCCTGTACGAGTAATTTACATTCTTAAGTGTACGCACCATGTACAAATGCAATTCTCACTGTCACTTGTTATGAATGAATTGAGCATTTTTCGAATGTATTAGTCATGAGCAAAGATTTTGGGCGAGCCTTATACAGGACTGTCAACATCAGTTATGAGACCTGGATCACTTTACAGTAATTGATTAAAGACAACACATAACAGCATACAATTACTTCAGCCATATTAACTTTTGACAACTTGCTGGAATGGCTGCCTCATTCATGGCGTTGGAAAACTGTATCGATACAGGGTCACATCTGGCGTTGCACTTTCAATGGCGTTTCCATTGGTTTGCCATATCCAGAAATGCGTGAAAGCGTTAGCAGCTAATTATACATTTATATTGTATTTGACACTTGTCATTTGTCATTTAATTTATATTAGATTCTGCTGTAAGTAGTTTTATAGATTATTTGTTAACCAGCTGCGTATTTGACTACTTTTCCTTTGCATTCATAGACATGTCATCCATCGACATCGGTGCAAGGCAACGGTAGTAAGTGTCTAGCCAGCAGGGTATAAGAGCCTCCACCAGCAGTGGCACGTCTTTTTTTTAATCTCATCTGAAACACTCATTGTCCTTTACATCATCCACATTAAAAGGTGTATACTATCTAAATGGCAAATATTTGTATTATTAAGAGATTAAGCAGAGATTTGAAGCTAATAATCAATGCTGGCCATCATTTTGTTAGATGTGGTGTTTAGTTTTTTAAGTAGAGCATGGCAGGCAGCAGCAGTGTGGTGCGGAGCGAGCCTGGCCGGTGAGTAGTGCTCAGGTGCTCGGTGGTGAAATTGAATCATCACAGAGTGGTCTCTGCCTAATGAGGGGATCTCCATGATCCAGGACAAGGTACCCTGACCCTCATCCAGTTCTCTCAGCTCAGGGCTCCAGCTGCATACAATGCCCAACTGGCATACCTCATTTAATCTTGTAAGAGCTAAGAAATATGTCTTCAAAGTAATTTGAATTTGAGTGTTTCTTTTCATTCCGAGTGGCTGAACTAACTTTTCTAAAACACTACTTCATCATCTGGTATCACAGGAAACATACTGTGTTTCCTTAATATGATTGAGTAAAGGGCTCAAATCATTGCTATGTGTCCAAGTGGAGTGCTTTCATATGAATGCTTACATTGATTAAAATACAATACCAAGCTCTGTTTAATGTCAGTTGCCAACCAAAACATAAACCGTCACCACAGAGTGAAACATCAGTCAGTTTTTACAGTGAGACTGCTGCAGATGTCACACTGATGCAACCCTGTCTCCTAAAAATTACGTTCCCCCAGAACTAATACGCATTCTCAATTACGTTTCTGATCAAACGTAATTGAGAATGCGTATTAGTTCTGGGGGAACGTAATTTTTAGGAGACAGGGTTGACTGGTGACACACTTAATACATATTCTACATGCAGCATTCAGTACAAAATGATTGTCAAGAATCAGCAACAAAAATGCAAAAACTCTAAATGACAGTGTTAATCTTTTGTTGTCTGATGCTCCCTTCTTTACATTAAGTATAGATAAAACAAAAAGTAACAAAAGAGTTATTAAAAACAAAACAAGCAAAACGATTTACAAGACCTGAAAACCAACAAGCATATTTTTATACTTTCCCTCACCTCACAGGAGGAAGCACAATGAGTCAGACAAATTAATTAATTTCAACGTGCTATCTCTCGCTTCTGAGGTAGTTGCTTTCAGCACGCAGACACTCTGGCAGGGTATTCTAACTAACCTTGCAACTACTGTATTGCAAAAAGGATTGGTATTTTTGTTCTTGAAAAGGAATGTCAGATGCTTTCTAAAGTAGAAATCCTTGAGGTGTTTCAGTGTAGGGAACTTCATTATACGTTGCTGAGCATTCTCCTCAACTCTGAAAGATGTATTCCCCACTCAGAGTAATCTCTTCTAATGAAAAAGACTTTTTTTTTTACCACACATACAGGTTGTGCATACAGTGTGAGCGGCTGTGTGTATGTGAGTGCACACATTCTTGTCGGTATCAGTGTGTGTGACTTATCTTGATTGTTCATATTTGATCAAGTCCTCAGCCCAGAAAGACAACAAGACAACTCTTGTTCCCTCCAAATCCAACACATTTCTGTTCCACATGCTCACATGAGTGATTACTGATCTTCATCTGGTTAATTTTAAGAAAATAAAACTAAGCTTTAGAAAAGATTGTGGGTGTCTTAACAGGCAAAGATTGCCTTAATTGTTAAAATAATATAATAAATAATAAAATAAAATAATAGTTGGTTATAGATGGGACACACACTGTCCACCGTTGAAGTCACACACTTTGTATGTGTTCACCAATCAATTAGTAGCTCCTCCTCCCTGGCATGTCATTTTGGAAAATATACTTTTAAGCATTTAAAATAAAAAATAAAATAAAATATGGTCATTTTACGGTGAACATAGTGTCTAAAGATGTACCAAACTTCTTGGTAAAGGAAACAATCGACTTCATGCTAAACAGAAAGCAACACTGACTTTCAGTCAGAGAGAATAAATGTCTTTTGACTTTCCTGGAACTCGTATGACTCAAGTCATAACAACAAATTACTGTAAATAGCTTTATGCCATTTAAAGAAACGACCATTTTCTATCCTGACCAGCATGACCTTTAACCACAGTACTTTAAATCATAGTTTATTGGCACAATATTTCACTTATCTTAACCATACCTAGTTGTCATGCACAGATTATACGTGAACAATGTAACTAAATGTATTTAAGGTTTTGACGTCAATGATGCTTCTGGTGAGGACAGCCTCTCATATTCATTATCTAGTCAAAGTGCTTGGACCGCTCCAAGAATACAGATGCATGACCAAGGCCACAGTCATTGTGCTGCTTTGCTTTGCAATCTGCCATGTGCATTATACTCATAACAGTCCCTCTTCACCGTTTTCACATTTCAATCAGAACAGGTTTCTTCACTTCGAGCCCTGTTGAATCACCGCTTTGCACGTTCAACCCTCAACTCCCCGCTCGCTTACATACTAATATAACATAGAGGCGGACAACTCGGTGATTAACAACATAGTCACACATGCAATACAGTCATTCAGAGTGGTTTCTGAATAAAAGCAGCACAAGACTGAACAGCTCTTTCACAACAAACATCTAACTATATTGAGCCTTGCCAATTTGAATGCTAATTTATCGTCATGCAAACAAGGACCACATATACAAATGCGGAGTGAAATACATATTTGATCACACACAAAGCTGAAGCTGAAAAAAAGATGACCCTGATGCTGTGGAGCAGGATTTATGTTGCTTACTGAATTCATTCATTCAGTTTGTTTTGTACTGGCTGGTGCCGCTGGTCTTAAAATCGAATTAGCAAAACAAATCAACCATATGATGCGCAGGCTTGCTGATTGCTGCTGTTTTATTTTTTCCCTCCCTTCATTTTATTGGCATCTTTTCCCTCCTTTCCTCCTTTCTTCCTGAAGTTGCAGCTTTCTCGCCACGAGGGTCCCTGTGGACCGGACCAGATGTTCCAGGCAGCACACTTCCCCACTCTCTGCCTCATGGAATATTCATGGGCAACCAGGCACCTCGGCACAGCACAGCACCGCGCCGCACAGACCAGAGACCACTTATTTATTTATTTCATCACCCTGCTGCCTGGCTGTCTAATGCACAACAACAGTTCAACATGCAAGAGCATCTTCTCACCTTCCTGTTTCTCTCAGTCACTCACCACATGCTTTTTTCTTTCTTTTCATTGGCACGGTTTCCCTGGATACATAAACATGCCATCCTCCATATCTGTGGGCATTTTGATGGATCATTCTCTCTCTTGCCATTCCTTTCTATGTTTCTTTTACCATGCTCTTGATTTCTCTCTTTCTCGTGCACTCTTTCTCTCCCTCACTTTTATTAGGCAGATGGGTGGGGAGTGAATGGAGTGTTGAATAACTGATGTTTGTCTGTGAAGCCTAATGGTAGTGCTTAAATACAATGCCATTATTTACAACCCTGCCTAATGCATTGGGACACTTAAATTCTTTGTTTGGTGGTGATAATTGGGCTAAATGCTCCACAGTAATGCATCCTGTTGGGCTGTTAGTGGCATGTTTTCCGTGATGGATTGGCTTGTTGTTTGGACAGAGGTTTGGAGGCCATTACTTATCAGCAGACACCCAAGTAACATTTATGATTTGCCTCACTGGCCAAGTAGTGGCCCTCCATAGCCTGGCAGCAGGGACCTGGAATGAACATATTTTGTTGGTGAAACCCCCCAAAATAATCTGTATTTAAAGAAGTTAGGGTCGAGAGCAAAAAGAGAGGCGGGCGGAAGGAAAGAGTAGAGGCTTATTTTCAAAGACAAACCAGCGCTCTGGGTACAAAAGAAGGCAGGGAGCCAGGCGGTACCTCTGCTCCACTTGACTGTGGTCCAAAATGACAGCTGATGGCTGCCGCGCAGACATCATGGACGAGCAGATGTGGCGGCAGTTTTCCAAGTGCAGAAGCACTTCATCCATCCTTTCTTACGCTATATTCTTCTTCTTCTTCATACATGCCCTGCCTGCCTGTCTGTCCATTTCTCAATGCGTCCTCTACCAATGTCTTTCTGCCTGTCTCTGTCTCACTCGTCTGTCTCTCCCTCAAAAGATTGCTTTCTAACTCAAATGTACACCCTTTCACTTTCCGTTTTCTGACCTATCCAGGGAACATTGTAAAAGAGGTTATGAAAAGGTGAGTTTTTTTTTTTAATATATATATTTTTTTTAAATCTGATTGCAAGCAGTTGTTTGTTTGCAGAGACTGATCCCCCTGCAGTCTCCCATCATGCACCTGTAGTAAAGAGGTTATTCAGCTCTCTCCCAGCTGAGGCACAGCTGACTACTCTCTGGCCCACATCCACTCCAGCTAATCAAATTGCTTTTACATCATCAGCTAATTAGCAGCTAATATAATTCTTCAAGTATTAGCTAAATTTCTTTACATTTCCTTCTCTTTCCCCCCTTTCTTACTTTCTTCAATTTTCTCTCTGTCTCTGCAACTGTGTGTATCTGTATCTACCATCTCTTTCTGGGTAGACTTTATTCCGATCACTCAATGTTTATGGCCTCCTCTGGTCCATAAGATAGTAATCCTCATGCAGCAGCAGGGAAAGAAAAGCAGGGATCCTTGGTGGGATGAGTTTATCAGGAGTGTAGGTCAACTAGGCCAGTTAATAATGCTGTTATCTCGGAGGCAAGGGGGAGGAGGGAGGAGGGAGCAAAGGAGAGGAGATGCGGGGTGAGAGTGAGGTTGGGGGGGAGGGGGTGCAGAGAGAAAGTAAAAGTAAATAAAAGAACATGAAGAAGGGGTGGGAGGGAGGGAGGACAAGAAGTGCAAAAGGGAATTAGCCCATGGTTCAAAAGGAGCTGTGCCCACAGAGAGAGAGCCCTGCTGGGTCTATGCAAGAAGGGGGGCAGGTGGCCGTCTGGAGGGCGGCTGTGTATCCGTGCATGTGGCTGTGCTTCTTTGTGTGCAGTATGCAAAGGCAGGTCTGCCATATTCAATATTCCTGTCAGCCTAGACTTAGAATACCAAAACAACCTGTCTGGGAGTATACAGATGCTCCTGCCTCTCCACACCTTCCTCCCCCCACCTGTCCTCCTTCACCTCCACTGCTCTGTTTTCTCACCTCGCACATATGGTCCACCATTCCAACTGCTATTCCTCTGACAAAACTGATATTTGTTTCCAATGGGGGTTTAACTTTGAATAAAACATTTGTTTTGATGTGGGCTAATAGGTGAATAGTACGGCCGCAGCATTTAGTCTAAGGTGACATATATCTCAGCAGTTGTGCAGATGTTGGCTGCTGTAACAGAGACAATTTTCACAGTTTGATCTCTGGCAGTGCTGGTGAGTAGACGCAAAAGTCTACTGCTGAAGGCACAACTCTGAAGAGATAAGAAAGAAGCAAGGTTTGCAATCTCTTGTGTAAAAACACAAAAAAAGTCTTGCTGAAATGTGTTTTAGGCTTGTATCTGCTGTGGATTTGAATGGGGTGGGGGGTGGGGGGGACAACATTGCAACATTTCTCTTTCCTGCTCCCTCTCACATTTAGACAAACCTCATAAGATATGCTTGTAGTGTTGAGAAGAAGGCATGCTCCGCAGAACAAATGGTGTTAATTTGCCGCGCCTCTCTGAAGCTGCACATTAGAGAGAAGCCTTCAGGGAGAGAGGGAGGGAGGAGGAGACGTGGGGTTGAGGGGGTGGGTGGGGGTGGTGGAAGGAGGGGGGGGGCGGGGGGGGGGGGAGGGGGGGGGGGGGGGGGGGGGAGATGGAGGGAGGGAGGAGGAGGAGGAGGAAGAGGCAGCAGCTGTGCTGGAATTAATGTCTGCATGCCAAATTAGAAACACCATGCATCTCCGTCAGAGATTCACAGAAGAAAAAAAAATGGGGAGGGGATGGAGGGAAAAAGAAAGAAACAGAAAGAGAGTGAGATAAACATAAAAGACAGACAGATAGACAGACAGACAGACAGACATATATAGACAGATAGACAGATAGGACTGTACAATTCAAAGATTTATATATCCCATAAGCAACCTTTAATCCTCTTTCATCACTTTGTCTCTCTCCAATGTAACACTACCTGCAGAATATCCATCATGCCACAGTCACACATGCGTATCACACGCCTCTCTGCTGGCTGGTTTGAAAGTATATATATATGTGTGTGTGTGCATGTGTGTACTGATGTGTCGTTGATGGAACACCCTCACAGCAGCGGTGCAGGTCTGGTGGGGGCCACCAGTCCCAGTGGTGCCCCCTAGAGACTGAGCATGCATAGCATTATCAGGCAGGGGATCAATAATGAGAGTACAGGCTCTCTCTAATGATAGCTGCAGGCCACGGGGCCAGGGGCCTCAGGGTACCGAGCTGGCAGGACAGCCCTCATGAATACAGGATAGGACTGTGTGTGTGTGTGTGTGTGTGTGTGCGTGTGTGTGTGTGTGTGTGTGTACAAATCGAGTGTGTCTCTGTGCATGTGCATGCGTCTGTATGGGCCAATATGGGTGAGAAGTATGTCAGATGAAGGACAGAGAGAGCAGATGGCTGGTTGGAGCTGTATGAACACCTCATCTCTCCCTGCCTCTGTGCATCATTCAGCCTGGACTTTTTCCTCTGCAGCATGACTCAATGTACCTCGCTGCTCACTCACCTCAACACCACACAACCCTGAATCTACCTCCACTAAACACACACAGAGCACATCCTGTGTCATACACAGCCATTTTTGTACCCTGAGGCTCAATATTTACACCTTTTCACTCAGTGATAAAGCCATGAGATATATGCACAGATGCATGCCTGGTTAACAATGTTCTGGGTGCGGGTGTATGGTCTATTAGACAGAATTATCCTCATTGTCGTCCTCGTCACATGATTCCTCACAGACACGAGCTGGCGGAGGTCACATAGCAAAGCGACCATATAGAGCGACAACGAGAACAACAACATGCTCATTAGCTCTTTTTTTTTTCTTCTTTTTCTCTGCTGAGCTAAATTAACCATCCCACTTCTCTTCTTTGTGTGTCCTCTGCAGAAACAAAGCTGTGTACCGACCCCCCCCCCCCCCCCCCCCCCGCCCCGACACACACACCCCTCCTTCACATCACCCTTTCCTCCCTCCCCGCCTCTCGCTTCCCCTCCCTACTCCCCACCCATCCTGTCATTGTAAAGTGTGCGTCTCCTGTCTGACCGTACTCCCCCGTCTCCTTACCCCCGCCTCACACCTCCTTCCACACCCCACCTCCCTCCCTCTCTCTCTCTCTCTCTCTCTCTCTCTCTCTCTCTCTCTCTCTCTCTCTCTCTCTCCCACCCTGCCTTCCAATCACCCCCCGGGAGGTGACATCTGCCGGGATGTGCTCGGCTGGTTCCAGATGCACCACCGCCTCTTCCACCACCGCCACCCGAGCGAGTGAGCGAGCGAACGACACCCCAGCACTCATTTCAATTCCATCACCCTCTCCCAATCATCTTGCCTCTCCCCAGTGCAACATTAACGAGCCTCTTTCATTTGAATACATAATTAGCCGCCCGAGCACTCTGCTTCACTAATTTTGAGACAAAAGGATGGAGGAGACGAGGGGGATGGGTGGTGGGGGTGGAGGGCGAAAGGGTGGGGGTGGCATGTGGGATGAAGAGGATGAGGCAAATAATGATAATAAAAAATAAAAAAAGAAGAAAAAAACATTTGCATTTTAATTTGGGAGTGGAGGGGGGACTGCTTTTTTTCAATCAGGATCTTTTTCTTTGTCTTTGTCTCCTTGCTCTTGCACTTGCTCTATCCATCGTATCTACATTTGGAATTGTACAGTTTATTTTCTTCTTTACACCGTTTCTCAGTATTTCAATGTGACTTCATCTCCCTTTAAGTTGTTCTCTGTGTGTGTGTGTGTGTGTGTGTGTGTGTGTGTGTGTGTGTGTGTGTGTGTGCATATCTCTAAATGACAATGCATGTATGTGTGTGAGTGAGTGAATCCATCACCAGCCCTCAGGGCATGCAGCGCTCCCAAGCCAAAATAAACCCCACTTACTCCTGCACAATAAATCATTCTTCTCAATGAGCTGAAGCCAGCTGAGACGCTCCTTAGTGCATTACAATATCATCTACATTCAATAAACATCGTTCCTATTGCCCTCACTGTGGGTGACTTCCGTTTGCTAGAAATAACGGCCTTGAGGCTTGACAGGATATTCAAAGATAAATGAACATGCATCAGGCCTATATTATATTCCTGACTTACATTCCCATAACAAACTGGAGCTCCATTAGCTCTTTTGTATGTTTTGTGTGAATGTATTTGTCTGTTAAAGAGAAGGAAGGCCTGGGAGACAGAAAAAGGAAGCCATCAAAAGCAAAGTAGGGAGACCTAGTGGGAACGAGCAAGACGCAGCGAAAATAAAAGAGGCTGTGCTTGACTATGTACTTACGTAGCCTGTGAAAGTGATGTTGTCTCTCGTCTTTCTTGGTGGTGTGCCAGGCCTGGCCTCCTGTCAGCCATCGGGGAAGCCAAATGACAGCTTTGATCCTATTAGGATCAGCGCCAAATCAACACTTTGCTCATTAAGGGCCTGCACACGCCAGCTAACAACGTGCCCGCCTTCCATGCCGACCCTCTGTGCCAACCAGCCATGCTCTGTGTGCCAGACTCACCTGTCGTCACTGGGAAACACAGCAGCATGGAGGAAACACTTTGCAGAGTCAGTGCTGACTCAACAGACTTTAAGTCACACAGTTTAACAACATTTTTTTGGTGTAAAAAAGGTATTCATAATGGAAAAGGTTAGAGGATTAAAGGCGCTAAATACGAGATTGGGAACGTTTTGATTGCCTCTCAACGTCTATCAACATGGCGATGGCTGAGCCAGCAGCTCGTAGCTAATGGTGCTAACAGCAAACATGCTACAAACTACGGCAAAAGTGCTGATAGAGCTAACAGTGTTTACCTAAGGGGGAATTGGAGTGTGGGCTCTACTCTTACACGGCATTATTACCTGTAGCCGCCAAATCAGACCCGTCTAGGAGGGAGGCCATGAGCTAGCCAGTATGGCACACACAAAAATGCACTAAAAGCACAGCGGCTAGACTATGTAAGCAAAGCAAGGAGAAGTTCTGATAACAGCATACAGAGAGGGAGAGGGACTCTTTCTCTGCTCAGGTAGGCATTACTCCACTATATCGTTACATAGCAAACAGTTGTTTGCTTCTATATGAATGCAATATCGAATTTAGCAACTTTACTAGTTTCCAGGTAACTTGTTTTAATCTTCAGCAGACATAAATGCAGAGGGGCTAGTACTTTATGATAAAAAAAATAGTTTTTCCGATTCTGCTTTGAATTTAACAAATGCTCAAATCGCATTGTAGAAGAACTGTAGCAAAATGACGCAAAATAAATGTGTTTCACACTCACTGAAGACTCCCACATACCAGTGCGCAAAGCACAGATGCTTACACACACCCCACTGTGACCCATCCACCAATCCTCCCCTCTTCTAATGGAACTCTCCAGGTGACTGTGTCATTTTATTGACGTGTTATTGGCTATTGACAGGGTGGGAGGCGGGGTCACGAAGGTCACAGGGTTCAGGTTGAGCTGGCACACTCTTGGGAGGAAACACAAACACACAGCTCAGTTCCATCTTATTTACTGCTCGACCCCAATCTTTGTCTCTCACCTCTCACCTCCACATGGGCAATATCCGCATGGATCTTCACTGCTCTGCTGACTTATTGAGCGGAAAACATGCCTGCCAAACTTTGGACACTTAATTATGCAGACATAAACCCACACACTCACACACAAGTCTATGATACATACCTCTGATTTTAAGAGGAATTTAAATTAGCAGCTCTGGCTCAGAAATAAACATTAGTTAAACAAATATAAGCACAGTTTGGATGTTGCTTGTGACATTACTGATAATGGACTGTAATATGATATATTCTTGTATGATCGAGCAAACACGGCAGATTGCAGATCTCATCAAGGTGTATGAGTGTGCCAATGTAACTAATGCTTCTACAGTTATACACCATCTTTCCTGTGTCCTCACAAACAAATACACACATTATCTCTATCGTACATTGTAATGTATTGTTTGGAATTTGTTGATCATTTTGACTTAAGGATTTCCCGTATTGTTACGAAAGGGTTAAGACCATTTTCAGTGTGTTGTCTGCTCCGCATCGATGTACATTATGTACTCCTCATTTGCATACTGCAGCGCGAGCTCAATTAAAATGAACTTTTAATTCCTTACAAGTAAATTAGTTTTGCATGCGATGCGTGCAAATGTCGGGATAATGGGTGCTTTTTAATGAGCTCACAAGCTGAGTGCACCCGAACAACTCCCGGGGTGGAGGAGAATGACGCAAGAGACACGGCACCCAACCACCTCACCTCCCTGTCACCACCCCTCCTTCCAATCACTTTCCCAATTTTACCACCACCCCACTCTATGCTTGAAACCAAATTTGTGTTTCCGACCGCACCCTAAACCTGTTCTCAGAATCTTTGTGTCTCCCCCAATCCTTCTTTCTTTTCTTACCCTCTGTCTCCACATGACTCACATCCAGCCTTTCAAAATCCCTCCGCCACCTCTCACTCACTCTTACCTCCCTCTCTTACCGTCGCGCTTTCCCTCTCTACAGTCGGCTTCCCCCCAAAGCCCTAATTCATTCTCCCTCCTGCTGCTCCCCTCTGGGGTGCAGAGGTGGTCTTTGTGCGCTGAGTGCTGCTGATGTCAGGGCTGCTGAACAGGTGCGCAGACAGAAAGAGACCCGTTGTTGTGGCAGGACGGCTGGGTAAACAAACGCACCAGAGGTCTATGCCCCATTGTCACTCCACACACACACACACACACACACACACACACACACACACACACACACACACACACACACACACACACACACACACACACACACACACACACAATCAGATGCACACTCACATATTTCTAACATCTCAGTTCAGAGGAGTAGGAGTGCAGAATGGAGTTAACGTTGCTGGGGGGGCAAGACAAAGCTGGATTACAATGATGAAGCGACACACACAGACACACACGGTATTAGAGAAAGTGTGTCACTATAGTGTGACCCTCGCTGTGCTGCAGGTGCTCTCTGTGTGAACTGCTACAGGCCAAGAAGCTGCTGAGGGGTTATCTGAAAGCCACTGGCCTCACCACACTCTCGCACACACACACACACACACACACACACACACACACACACACACACACACACACACACACACACACACACACACACACACACACACACACACACACACACACACACATGCAAACTTTGTGCCCTCAGTGTTTTTGGCTGAAAGTTTTTTTGTCATTCATTTTTCTATTTACACTTTCTCACTCCACCTCTCCTTTGTTTCCCTCTCGTTCATTCTCTTCCATCCGCCAGCATCTGTGTTTCTCTAGTCTTCTCTTTGTCTCAGCAACATCCTCTCACCAGGCCGCCCTCTGGCTCTTCGTCTCACCCACCTTCCTTCCATCTCCCCTCTCCATCTCTTTCTCCATCCCTCCCAGCCCTCCTCCATTTCTGCATTCTGCCCTTGCTCTCTTGCTTCCCTCCCCCTCCTCCCTCCTCCACAGTGCTGCACAGCTGTGCAGAGGCAGATTAGTGTGTTAGTACCTGTGAGGCAGAGGCACGGCAAGCTGCATGCTAAAACCCAATCAGCTAATGCTGATAAAGGAGGCGGGGTACGGACATCTGTTCACACAAAACACCAAACTCATTTGAATCACAAGATAAAATGACTCACATCTGCTGAATTGGAAAATATATTTTTGCCCTCCTTGTTTTAATTTAGGTGGAGGTGGGTATACTCCAGATGCCAGAGGGATATTCAGAGTGACAGGCCATAGGATATGTATATACAGACTAGTGAGAAATGTAAGTAATTTGTGTGCATTTATGTCTAAATACATATCTATTTCATGTACTCTCTAAATTTAGCCATGTCGATGAATTGAGATACACATTTCAGAAAGATGAACAGGTTTCTGTATTGTGGCAACCCATTCTCACTCCCAACTTGTCAAATACTGATGCTTGGTCAGTGCATCCTTTAGCAACTGTGAGACGCAGTGGGCTTTCAACTAACTCCTATGTAAACCCATCTGTGTCATTGTAAGACAGCCAGAGCAACTGACATATAAAGAACGTTGAGTTATTTTGCCATAGTTTTGTTAGCTAACGTCCAATACTTATTTTAACCCAACCCACGATCTTTTTTTCCGAAATAACCAATTAGCTTTGTTCTGTAAACAAACCTAGACACTCCATAGTGTATTGTATTGTTAAAGTATTGGCTTTTTAGTCCAAATATTTTATCGCATGACAGTAACATGCGCAGTTGCCGTCAACTTGAGTATCCTTCACTTGGTTCTTCACCACAGAGGCCTATCTGCTCGCGCTTCGTGTGTGTCTGTGTTTGTTTCAGTGTGTGTGTGTGTGTGTGTGTGTGTGTGTGTGTAGTTGAGGCTTATCAAGACTACGATCTTTAATTATTTAGCAGCAGGACCCGTTTAATACCGGGTTTTGGAACGCATCCCTATCTTTGGATAACGTAAAATGCAAAAGGCTCTCTTTAGAGCCAGTGTCTGTTCTGAGCTGCGGGAGAAACATGGCGGTGCAATACGGCTCTGTGTAAGATGACCCCGCGGGTCATGTGGATATAAATGAACAAAAACACTACTTGTCTTAGTTTCTGTTCATTTATACACTGACTAAAACATAGTTTTGAATATTATCTTCAATATCTGCATATAACCCCACCTAAATGTTTCACACTCTTCGTTTTAATGAAACGAGTTCAAGCTCATCTGCCCGACTGGAAGCTCCCCTCTTTACAAACGCTTACACAACGTACAAGCAAGCACATTTATACACGCATGCATTAGTCTATATGAAGTATTCAGTTGGCATATAAGTCACAACTCAGAAAACCACAACCTCTTAGTTTCTTTCCCCATCTTCTCTCCCCTTCCTTTCTTCTTTCTAAGAAAACACAGACACACTCGCGCACACTCTGCCTCTGGCCACTTACCCTTTGACCTGATCACGGCTAAACCCTCAGCACAAGTGTTTATGGGCCAAACACTGAGTTCTGTAAAAGGAAGAAAGCTGTTTGAGATTCTGGATGTGACTGAAGGACAGTTGTGAAATCAGTCGGCAACCCCTGAGTCTCAGAAAGTGAAGCCAATGTGGAAGTGCCTAAAACTTGTATTCTTTCTCATGGCCAGCAGAGAAAGATTATGCATTGATTGCGTTCTGGTGCAAAATTCAACATTAACTTAACTTTGATGCCGGATGATGCACCTCAATACTGACTGGCTCAAGCCGTGTCTGCGTCATTCACAGGGCCCTACATAACGATACATATTGACTTGGTTTAAAAATCCCACACACGTGTGATGATATTGCTAAATACTGTAGGTCTTATTGTAATGTCAAACATATTCACTCATTTTTGTATTAACTAAAGTAAATGTGTTCACTGTAATATTAAGTTGGAATGTTAGCTCATATGTTTTTATATTTTGACAATCTGCAACCTGTAGTATGGATCTTTGAAAGGAACTCAAAATAAATACCTAACTGCTGTATTAAGAAATAGCGATGCAAGCACAGTAAATAAGAAGAGTATGTAACATGACCTTTGGCAATGACCTTGATTAATCTGACGGTTACCTAACACATAACAGTTCCCACGTAACTTTTTCACATGAATATGTTCCCAACAGAAGACGATCAACAGTTGTCATAACAGTTGTGAGAAAGGCTTTTTAATAGTATCATCCAAACAGGATGATTTTGTTTGATGTGTGCAATGAGTCGGACCAGCTCAAGAAGGCAGAATATGTGTGTTGGTGGCTTTTCACTGCAGACCTAGCAGATGTTAGCAGAAAATGTGCCTGCAGATGTTTTGAAAATATTTCAAAGACATTTATTCATTAGACGTTTTTATTAGACACTGAATAAAAACGGATTTGTTTTTGATGTTGTATTGTCATTTAAATCAAACACACGCACACACACACACACACACACACACACACACACACACACACACACACACACACACACACACACACACACACACACACACACACACAGGCTGAAACAAGAAGTCAGTATCCTTACAACTTCTGAAATTAAATGTTAAGCTTTTATATAATTAATTTGTAATAAATCTGAGGTGTCACTTTTACTCTGTGAAATAAGCAACTCCATCTTTCCCTTCCGGGGATGAATGGGAAACTAATTCAATATATCATATAAACAAACTCTATTGTCCTACAAAGAGAAATGTGATATGGAGCTGGTAAAAACAAAAGTCATTTAATACTCAAACTAAATAAATTGGCAGTGACAATCACAAATAACCATAATACAGTTAAAACAAAATAGAATAGCTATGAAATAATAGTATTGTGAAAACAATTTAATACTGTATCCTCCTATTTAGCATTATTGAGAAGTGAATAAACAAATACTAATAAAATGTTGTTGTAGGCAGACATAAATGTGAGGTCTTTATTCATGCATTTGTCCTGTGAAATATCTACAATTGATCACTTGAATGAAGACACAACACTGAAATAATATAAAATATGTGTTCATAGGAGAAGTTATAATTGTTAAAATTACTCTATTTTAATAAACACTTAATAAACACTGCTTTTAATAATAAATGACAATTTATTGTTTAATTTCATATTATAGATGAACAATAGGCAAGTAAGGAAATCTGAGAAACACACGTCAAATAAATGAAAACATATGAAAATGCACATTTGAGGCCACATGAAAGGACATGAAAGAGTCTGTATCGTGGGGCTGCAAGTTAAAATAACATGAAAACGTTGCAATGAACTTAATGTTATTTAATGCCATTTTATTGTTAGGATTTTTAGTGTGTCTACGTCATACACTATGTTTCGTGGAGCTTCAGTTTTGTTGCTCAAGGCCTGTGTGTATTTTCATGCATTTTACATTCATCCTTGTGCGCCTCTGTATCTGGTCCGTTTTCTGATGGTCTGTTTATCTGAACTGCTCCCCGTGCACTTGCACAAGCTCGAGGCATGCATATTTTCTTTGTACATGAATGGCGATTAGCGCAGGTCTGCCAATCACTATAATTTACATTAAATTTGAAATTAATTTCACACTTTTTTTTCCCCTCTGTAATTATGTCAACAGCTGCTGTGAAACCAAGCTGCACACATGCATTTTAATGGCTGTTTCTTTTAAATCCCTCTGAACTTTGGAGAGAAAAACATTATGGCAATATTTCTGTTATGAGCTTGCAAGGATTTGGTGTTCAGGAGGGAAAAGGAACTTGATCATTAAGTATCCCCTGCTTTAGTCTCACAAAACTACAAGACTGTCCCCTCGATCCATCTGTTCATCCATCTGTCTGTCAACCACTGAACATTGAAACTTTGGGTAGATTGGTCTTTTTTTTTTGAAAGCCCTCGTGATGCAAAAGAAAATCTAAAATAACGAGGACAAGATTTAAGTCATATCAGATTCCAGATTCTTTATAAAAAAAACTAAACAAATGTATTTTTATAATAGGACTTAAAATGACTGCATGAAATAACAAATGTATGCATTACAATTATCTCTTCATCACATTATTTTATGATCTCTACAGAGAGGGCTATTGAATCAGATGAGGGGGGAGCCCCATGCAGTGAAAACAATGGATTCAGTGTGTTCTTCTCTTTATCTCTATGTCACTGTTAAGGCTTTAAAGATTGCACCTGCAAGCCCCCCACACCCCTGTGCATTAACAAAACCTGGCCCTGCCCTGCGTGTGCCCATCTCCCTGCTGGGCCAGACATTAGACTATTTACCACAGAGAGAAATGTATCTGCTTATGGTCAGTATGCATGCTTCACTCTATTTGTGGGGGAGAGAGACACACACACACACAGGGGGAGAGAAAGAGATGGAAAGTAGGAGTCAGATAGACAGAAGACGAGGGAGAGAGAGTGAAAAAGACAGAATGAGAGGTGGGATCAAGGGGTCAGGATTGAAGCAGTCAAGCTCTCATCTCTACACAGCAGGAGCCCACGAACAGCAGCCCTGTAATTACATAGCCATTTAGGACGGACGCAGGGGGAGGGAGGCCCCAACCCCTTAAAGCTTTCCAACTAGGGCTTCAGCCGAATGTTTTATACGTTTGAAAGACACGATTTTAGATGAAAAGCTGGATTTGACACTGAAAGCGTGGCTTGAACCCCAAACATGATGAAACATAACCAAACTATAAATACATGCATGAATGGTTTCTCACGTCTCACATTCATTTCTGGAATTTTTTTGCATAAATAATATAAATATTGTTTTCATTCCTATACATTTATTATTTTTCATCTTATCACGACCCACTTGTCCCACACCTCAACACTGAGGTGATATCATGTACATACAAATACATTTTCTAGGCTCTGGGAAAATTTTACAAATGTGGATTCTTAATGGTTTGAAATTCATGTTACCAACTAACCTGTTTGCAGTTTAAGGTGTCCTGTCAGCACTTTAACAGACGTAGCAATCCTTAGGGAAAATGCTTTTCTGGGCCGCAGGGGATCTTTTTTCAACTGAGCTGCAGTTGGTCACTGGGATAAACTGGCACTAAAGGCTGACTCACCAGCAGCATTGAGCTCTCTCACGTCCTGATTGTCATGTGATAAACCTTTTACAAACATGGCCGACGTAATTCCGCTTTTACCTTTTACCTCCAAACCCTGAATCATTTTTTGCTTAAATTTTGATTTTACAGTTTGAGTTTAATCACTCGCGTTTTTCCATTTCTGTTGTCGGATAACTATTCACTGGATCAGAGGTGTTCATCTGCATGCTAGAGGGTACTGTTTGATGAACTTGCAGTATCGATGATCATAGTATAACAATACCTCATATTGTCAGGATTAGGTGATATGGGATCTGTAACTATTGAGAAAAACATGGTATCATTGATTACAGCACAATAAAAGAGAACTAAAGAGATAGGAGTTAAAGATAAAAAAGATTGACTTTGGCATCTCAAACTATCTAAATCATGTTTCTCTTTTTGCCTCACACACATACTCACTCCCCTTTTGTTCTTCATATAAGTGTGTGGGTGTAAAGGCAGAGGGATATCGATGTGAGGTTGGTTGATGAAACAAGCAGGTCATCAACTTCTCCACAGCCGCCTACTCCTCTTGAAGACTCAATGGGAACCAATCAGAGCAAAGATCTATTGATTAGCGGGGTAAGAAAATGAGGTGCTGGCGGTGAGTCGTGTGCAGAGGGAATGGGAGGGGAAAAAATCCCAGGTGATAATGACTGCAGCCTCCTCTGCCCTCCTTCCTTGTCTTGCTTCATCACAATCACACTGGCCTTTAAACATCTTCCCCAGGCCTCCTGCTGCTTTCTCACTCTATCGCGCTCTCCGTCTCAGATAAACACACACTCATTCATACACATGCACGCACACACACACACACTGTCTTCATGTCTCTCAAAATTAGTCACACTTACTTTCACAGAAATAAAACACCAAGAACAATGGCGTTCTGATCCTTTATAATCAGATTGCTGTGTTTTTAGATCTCATCATGATCTCCACCTGATTCAAATAAAGATACGAATGAACAGACAAAGACCAAAATAACAAAGGCTTTAATGTCTCTCAAATGTAATAAGGAACCACACAATTTGATAGTTGGTCTCATGTTTTATATGTAGCACAGGTACTGTATTTTAAGCCACATCCAGAGATGTTCCTAATATTACTTGACACTTTTTATTACAATAGACTTCACATACAATACCCTTCTCTTGCTGGGGAAAAAGCATTTGCTTGTATCTGTCACTGCATGCCAGATGAGTTTCCATGAAAAAGCCACCAGAGACGAGTTGAACCAACTTGTTCTCTGTGTTCTCTCTCTGGACTCCTCTTTTCTCTTTTGAAAATATCATGGAATTAAATATTCAAAGTTTGATGCAAGCAAGCACAATCTCTTAAACCACAATTAATGGAATGAATGACAAGATGATGAGGAATTCATTTTTGGTTAACAAGATCAGATTAGTGCAGAGTTCCGTGGTTTCAGATAAACAAAAATAGAAATGATTTTGTTTATATAAATATAGATGTACCCCCCAGCTATTTGTATACTAAGAAACTAAGCGAGGGTGTTGCTCCACTTTCTCTGGTCCCCGAGTTTCGGTTGCCAATAGCTCTGGAGAGAGGTTTCACATTTGTGGCAGCTATAATATCTCTTGTATTTATGTTTATAGTGATAATGTTAACATGAGTATTTAAACTAATTTACTTGATAAAGTAAATGATGGTTGCACTATAAGACTGCTTTAATGTGTCATCACAGCGATGGCATGTGGGAATAAAACTGTTCTTGTGTCCGGTTGTTTTGGCGAACAGCGTTTTGCAGCGCTTACCAGAGAGGAGACGTTGAAACAGGTTGGGTCCGGGGTGTGAAGGGTCTGCTGTGATGTTTCCTGACTTTGGAGAGTGGGCTTTCTTTAGTTCATTCAGGTGAATACTTTGACCTTTTTACTCTTACCTGTCCACTCGTGTAATTCACAACTTTTCTCGTTTACTCAGTGAGACACCTCTAGTGTTAATGGTGAACTTTTTTCCCTTTGTGCTTTACTGTGTGTGTGTGTGTGTGTGTGTGTGTGTGTGTGTGTGTGTGTGTGTGTGTGTGTGTGTGTGTGTGTGTGTGTATTGTGGCCTCCCAAATGATGCTCGGCACATCAAGGGATCCTAAAGGAGTTGGGTCTTTGTGACAGACAATTAAACTCTTATTTGTGCCCCCTGCCAGACAAACAAACACACACACACACACACACACACGCACACGCACACGCACACGACAATGAATAGACATTGTAACCATAGAAGTGAGGTTCAAATACCACTCAACCTCACAGGGGAGGCTGGCGACCTTTACCGTAGTAGTGCAGCCTGTCCCTTTCCTCCCGTCACTCTATAGCTCTGTCCATCTCTCCCCTCTCCCTTTTTACTTCTTCCTCCATCCCTCGTCTACACCTTATCAGACTTCCTCATCCCTCTCGCTCCCCAGGGAGATCTGCTCCTCCCTCTGTTCCACCAAACCCACCCCTTCCCCTTCACATCTCCTGCTTATACCTTGAACCTCTTTGACAGCCAGGGCAAGTTTTCATCTCTCCATCCGTCATATCTGTCAGAGTCACTGACTCCCCCCCCCCCCCCCCCCCCCCCCCCTCAATGTTGGGAAAAGGAGAAGCCAAACAAAACATAACCATGTTACCTACTGTAATATATTCCAGACAACAATAGCAGCAACACAGCAGTAAAGACAACATGGAACAAGACTAGCTTTGAAATTGAAGATGGTTTTGATGGAAAAAGGATTTTGGTGCAGGAAATACCATGAGGTTGGATCCTTCAAAGTGGACAGTGGTGTGTTCTAACAATTGTACTCGATGAAAAGTCAATCAGTTCATTCAAACTTGTTTTTGGGACAATAAACTTCTCAATCTTCAACCTTAATTTTCCCAAATTTACTTGAACAATCGAGTCAGTTCATGACATCTGGGAGCTGCGGCTGGATGAGAGGAAATATACGGAATCCTTGCAGGCATTTCTCCCCTGTGCATTTTTCTCAGATCTCTTGGAGGACTATCCTCCAAGATTCCTCTCTCTGGTTTGCTTTCCTCCTCTCTCCTTCTCTGTATGGACTTGCAGCCTACTCCCGGTGAGCTGAAAAGAGGGGAAGCAAGTGCAGGAGAGAAAAGAAGAGGCAATAAGAAAAGAGAGGACAAGGACGTAGATGGAGAGGGAGAACGAGGGACAGGGTGCATGGAGGAAGGGAGGAAGAAGGAGGAGTTGATAGTTTGAGGGGTCGAGCACCACCTGGTATTCCTTTACAACCACCGAAAATGCCTCGAGAAATGATAATAAAATAGAGAGAAGTCACAGTGCCTTCTGTTGCTGACAGGAGCTGTGTATGTGCCTTGCAAGAGGCGTGTGTGTGTGTGTGTGTGTGTGTGTGTGTGTGTGTGTGTGTGTGTGTAAGTGTGTAAGTGTGTGTGATGAATAATTCATGGGTGTTCATTAAGGAGAGAAAGTGTGAGTGAGTGATTGTGTATGGGTGTGTGCGTATGTGTGCACCCTTCGTTGCTCCGCGCCACGTCGCCTGCCTTGTGGCTGCCATCTGGCTTCACGCCATCAGAGTGCCACCCTCCAAAGCCCTCGCTCTTGCAAACATGGCAGGAGAGGAGAGGGGTGGTGTATGGGGTGAGGGTGGAGAGACGGGGGGGGGGGTATGGAGGGGCAGCATATATGGAGAGGAAGGGGAAGGGCACAGAGCCTCAAGTTAACTTCTCCATTTCACTGATACCATGCGACGTCCACAGTCTGGTGAAGAGAGATGTGCAGTTGGATGTGAAGCGTAATGACAGTCCATCACACATGATGCTAAGTGATGCACTGTCATGTCAGTTAACATAGACCTCTTCCTCAGTTTCTCTCCTCTTCTCCCTCTATTCATTTTACATATAGGCTCATTTTTTTCTTTTTCTTTCTGTGAATTTGCTGCTGTTTCGTGCCCTTCGTCCGTGACTGGCACAATCAAGCAGCGAAGAGTTGGTGGAAATGTCTGAGCTTCGATCGTTTTTGTTCCGAAAATTAGATACATTTTTAATGATGATTGTAACATCTTGTTAGAAAAAGCTAAACACCTCCAAATAGACAATAACTGACTCTTTTGGTCAGATGTTTGGTCCTTGGTGTCACATTATTTTTGTCCGGAACAGCATGTTGATTATACGTGTTGTGAAAATTGTCCCTTGACATAAGGAATGTTGTTATTGTCATGCCAATGGGAACACCTGGGTGCCGTGTCTCATCTGTGTTAATTAGCTCATTCTATATATAGTGGAAGAGGAGAGCCACAGAGCTGAAGATGTGTTGTTTTAAGTGGTATTGACAGAAGTATTGCATTTTGATTTATCAGCTTTTTCTGTAGTTGTTGTCATAACTTTATACTGCTGCTTTTTAACTGTGAAAAATATTTTCTGATATTTTGACATCTTACAGTAGGAACGGCACACGTGTAAACAACCAAATTAATGATAGCTGAATTATATTTAGCTGCTTCAGTTTCAGGTTGCTAATATTGTGCACGCTGGCTCATTCACTGTCACAAAGTTATTGCTTACTGGGACTCTTGAATAGAACGGAGTCATAGGTAAAGTTATGAGCAACACCTGTGATTTCCCTACATCAGTGGTCCCCAACCTTTATTGCGCCACGGACCGGTTTCGTGTAAGACAATATTTTCACAGACCGGCCTTCACGGTGTGGGCGATAAATATGACGTAATAAATATGTCGTAGTAAAATGATACGACCGGCATAAAGACAATAATAAAGTGCATAAAAAAACAACTCACCATTACACCGAATTAGTGGGAGCCCCGAGCTTATTTCTCTGCTACCAGCCGGTCCCATCTCAGGGTGATGGGAGACAACGACACCCGACGTGTGTTCTGTATGTCCAGTCTACTCCGTAACTTAAACCTTTATGTCCAGTCTACTGACTCTACTCCGTAACTTAAACCTTTATGTCCAGTGTACTGACTCTACTCCGTAACTTAAACCTTTATGTCCAGTCTACTGACTCTACTCCGTAACTTAAACCGCTTCACAAAGACAGGATGTTGGAAATGGAAGCCGGTTTTCATGCTTTTTTGGCGATCTCAGGATACTCTGCCTTGATTTTAATCCAGAACACCGGCAGAGTTGAAATATACTTTTAAGTTTCATTTTTGGGGTAATTTATCAAGGTTCGGATTTTTTTCCATTCATCACGTAAACCTCTTGACACATGTCATTCATTTTTTCTGTGCGGCCCGGTACCAAGGGACCCACGAACCGGTACCGGGCCACGAGCCGATGGTTGGGGACTACTGCCCTACGTGACAACTCTGGCCATTATCAAACAAGGAGAAGAAGTCACGACAAGGAAGACAAGCAATCAGAGGATCAGCCTAACTTGCTCTTAAGAGCGCTGTTTTTTGCTTCTGTCACATTTTACTTTCTGTGGCCCAATAATGGTTAGGTAGAGAGAACTCAAACATGCCTTTTGTGCAGCATAACACAGTTAATAAATAATGAAAAATAATCAAAATGTCAGTTGAATTTCTTTGTTAGTTTATTTTACAAAAAATTTAAAACAATAAAATCTATATACAGTATCCAACATGTTTTGAAGTGCCCACAAGTGTTACTAATGTTGGGAATAAATACAAAATAAGCCTCCATGTGTTATATATATATTAAACTATTTACAATATTTACAACCTAGAGAGGTGAGGTTGGAAGTGAACATTGTAAATATGTGAACACTGCAGGCTGCTGTGTTCAGCAGCCTGCAGTTCCGTCCAAGCTTCACAGAGTTTTTGTCATTTGTCTTAGGCGACTCAATAATGGATTCCCAGTTGCGCTGAGGAGCGCAGCATTTCATATTTTTTTACTGGATCTGGTAATGCAAACTGTTTATTTGGGGTGAAAATTTGAGCGATTTGGAATAAAGTATTTTTGGTAAAATATCACAATTGTTTTTTACAAGAGATGAACACACATAATGTGACCGTCGATAATATAATCCGGCCAGCGGGTTTTGGTATTCAAAGGGGTTTGACCCCCTGTACTTGTTGTCGTTGTGTGCAAAGTTTCCCTGTGGAATGAGGGATAATTAGAAACATTTCAGAGACTCTCACCGTACACAGGACCTCCAAATAAAGAGTTTAACAGTTGGCCTTAAAAAATGTATGATCCTCTGACAGCTCACATTTGCCCCATAGTCACACTAGCATTAGTTCCTGTAGGGCGCTTCCTAATGCTGACACATTACCATTTGCTCAAGCACATGGTGAGGGACCGTGACAGATGACTGAGTATTTGTAAGTCTGTACTGTATGCAATGGGTGCATAATCAACACAATCAGCTATGGTTGCAAGATAGTGTCCTAAAATGAGGTGCCAGGTGTTGTCTGTGTGTCGGTGCAGTGTGTGCGTGTGCGTGTGTGTGTATGTGTGTCCATCTGGAAGGGTCTTTGGGGTCACAGTAATCTGGCACAGCAATCTCACACTGTAATCATCTCAGTGCTCAGCAGGTGGTCCGGCAGAAGGCTGGGGAGAGAAGTTTCTGCACATTTCCTCTTAGGCAGCTCAGGCCATCATTCTGCAATATAGAGCTATGGGCATATATGCTGAACATTAGATTTAAGTATTCATGATGCAGCTTCTTGTGAAAACAAACTGGACCTAAACACAACTCTGTGTGCGTGTAAAGTGAGAATAAGTCAATCAAAATCTTAGGTCAAAAAGGAAAGAATCATGTGTATCTAAAGATAGATTTTCATATCATATTACTGTCTGCAGCAGTGAGAAGGCCGTGTTGACAGCGCTGTCCCCGGCTTTAGTGCACTTGACACATTCCCCTGGGCTGGTCTACATGTGGAAGGTGCCAACAGTGGCAAAAGGATAGCAGGAAATACAGCAGGAGGTGCATGTAACCAGGGACAACAGCATCATTATGGCATGAGGTACAACACTGTGTCCTCACTACATCAGAAAACATATTTCCCGATAGCTGTTTACCTCTGGGACGAAAGCGCCTCATTCTCCTGTAATGGAAGGTGACAGATAACAGAGCAAAAAGATAATGATATATATTTAACCTGGGATCCTTTTTTCTTCTATTTAGCAGTGGAAGGTCTTAGCTCAATAGCATAGCTATTTCAGGAGATCTACGCCTTATCATGCCACCACACACAGGGATAATGAACTTGTCCTATCCTGGTACATTATATACATGTCAGTGTGTGTGTGTGGGTGCGTGCGTGTGTGTGTGTGTGTGTGTGTGTGTGTGTGTGTGTGTGTGTGTGTGTGTGTGTGTGTTCTGTTTTACCTCAAGAGGACAGCCTGTGTGTTGTTACATAGTGATGAAGGGCACTTGGTTATCTCTACCTGGCACCCTTATCACATCTGCACATGTGACACCTTTCAATAAACCTCCGTCCCCATCTTTCTCTCCACTGCTCTCTAAAATTGGGGGCCATGGGAGATAAGGAGTGTGCGTTTGCATGTGTGAGTATGTTCGCGCGTGTGAGACAGTTAGTGGGAGAGAACGAAAAAGTGTGTGCTGGAAAGAGAGAGAAGAGGGGAGAAAAAGTGATTGAAAGAAAGAGGAAAGTCAGATGCAACATCTTGTGAGAACCTGAGCAGCCGTGGAACGTATATTTATCCAAGTGTATCTGTCGAGTTCATTTTCCTGGACTTAAATTGAACCATTTTATGGTTTATCTTACATACATTTCAGAGAGATACATTGTACAAGGATGCGGTAATCTCTGCACATCAAACAGAACAATGGTACAGTATCTGGAGGGATGCGCATAAAGTACAGTTGTGGTGTAATTATGGCCAAAACGACAAGAAGAAGACCCACATTATAACAATCATGAAGTTTTGTTAAAGTAAAATAAAAATGCAGAAATTACTTAACTTGTTTGAGTGTACGTGGTGGTATTCAGTGGTGTATAAAGTACCCAAAAGCCGTACTTGAGTAAAAGTAAAGATACCTTACTGGAAAATTACTCCAGTAAAAGTAAAAGTCACTGTGGTGAAGCCTCAGTGAAGCCTCAGTGGTGAAGCCACAGTCACCTATTAAAATACTACTTGAGTAAAAGTCTTAAAGTACTTTTACTCAAGTAAAATACTACTTGAGTAAAAGTCTTAAAGTATCTGATATTTTCTGTACTTAAGTATCAAAAGTATTTTTCTGATATAAAATGTACTTAAGTATTGAAAGTAAAAGTACAAGTACATGCTTTTAATAAAAAAGCAAAGGGTCAGAATTTTGAGAATTATGAAGTTTATTCTTTTAAGTGCTGTGGTCACCGTGACCAAGGACCAGGAGTTGTATTGATACAATAACTGGGTTGGCTGGGATCCATCCATATATATTATGTTCAACATAATATATTGTACCTAAGTATACTTTTGCATCTACTATGAACTTATCATCATAATTCTCCAAAAAGCAATATGACACTATGAAGGACTTGTGACAGTGTGGTTATAAGTATGCTCATTCCGCCCGCCGTGGGTCTCTTGGTACCGGTCTGTGGGTCTCTTGGTACCGGTCTGTGGGTCTCTTGGTACCGGTCTGTGGGTCTCTTGGTACCGGGCCACAGAAAGAATGAATGAAACATTTCAATTAAATAAAAAAAAATCAAGGCCGGAAAGATGTTTTATTGTGAAAAATGACCGCATACATCCGTCTGTGGTAACCTCAGACGGAATCTCTTGACACATGTCAAGATGTTACGTTACTCTAAAAATGAAACGTAAGTCTGTTACAACTCTGTCGGTGATCTGGAAACCAAGGCAGAGTATCCTGAGATCGCCAAAAAAGCATGAAAACCTGCTTCCATTTCAACATCCTGTCTTTGTGCAGCGGGTTATAAGTTAAGCAGTAGACTGGACTAAAGGTTTAGTTAGGAGTAGAGTCAGTAGACTGGACTAAAGGTTTAGTTAGGAGTAGAGTCAGTAGACTGGACTAAAGGTTTAGTTAGCAGTAGAGTCAGTAGACTGGACATAACGAACACACGTCGGGTGTCGTTGTCTCCCGTCTCTCCGAGGTCGGACCCGGTCTGTGAAAATATTGTCTTCACGTAACCGGTCCGTGACGCATAAAGGTTTGGGAGCGCTGGACTAGAGGATGTAGAGGGAAAATACAAAACATTGTGATTCGCAAAACCTGCTTCGTGGAGTCTGTGTTCCACCACAGTCCCCGATGTATTTTTTTCTTTTTCTAAAGATAGATTTGATTTTGTAGCGAGTAACGAAGGTTTCAGGAGAAATGTATCGGAGTAAAAGTATCATTTTTCTTTGCAAAATGTAGTGAAGTAAAAGTAAAAGTAAACAGAAATATAAATATAAATAGTAAAGTAGAGTACAGATATCCCCAAAAACTACTTAAGTACAGTAACGAAGTATTTCTACTTCGTTACTATACACCACTGGTGGTATTGCTATACTTCTGATTACTTCCTGCATCACTGTGGTGTCGGGAACGAGCAAGAGAGATTGGGCGGAGAGAGCGTGGGGGGAGAGGGACAGAGAAAGCAAAAAGAAAGAAGAGAAAGAGCAGGAAGTGGCTAGCTATCAGGAGTGTGAATGGGCAGAGTTTTGAGCAGAGAACCAGGCCTGTTGGCCAGTCTCCAGTGGGGATAGTGGGTGTCCCTTTGCCAGCTGGCAGCCTGTCTCTCCCATCTGTGGAGCCTAAGAGAGTGTGCAGTAATCTCCAGGAGACAGCGGCTCGACCCAGGCCAGATTTAAAGGGATATGGCCAGCTGGCCAGGCATGGGCAGGTCTGTACCAGGGAGAGAAAGGAAGGGCAGGAGAAGGCCACAGAGAAGGGAGGGGATGAGTGAGTGAGCTGTGATGAAGCAGGTCAGGTGTAATGGCGAGCATGATAGGGGAGCTGAGGATTGGTGGTCAGGGAGCAATAAAGAGAGCTGATAAGAATGATTATAGTCCAGCTGCCAACAAATAATGGAACACGCTCAATGTAATGTTGCTGCTTTTAACTGTGAAAACTACTGTCCAGGTTTGTACTGGCTGCGGTAATGTGCCTCACATGTACCTCTGTCATTCACCGCTCTCTCGCCTTTACTCACCGTTCTGTGTCACAAAACAAATGAAGCTAATTGAAGAGGGTGCTCTGTGCTTACTCCACCAAAGGAAATAAAACAAGCTGTAGGCCAAGTAGCTCTGCTTAGGTTTTGGTTTACTCCTCTCTGTGATTGTTCAGATGGTAATCAGAGCCCAGCTGGCCTGTCAGCTGTAGTTTAAGGCCTGCATTTCAAAAACAGTCTTAACAAGCCATTTAAGATAGTATTTTACTTTGGTTTTAGTTGGAAGATTTCAAAAAGAAGAAGATAATTTGAGTATTCTCCAATTCAACAATTTGACAATTTTGCTAATATTTTGCTGAGAAACGGATGATTTGGAAAGGGAACACCAGCGTCAATAACTCGTTATAATCACTTTTTCTCGCAGTGTGGGTGCCAGGTGAGGGAAGGAGAACGTTAAGAGGAAGACAGAGGATGATTCGAGTTTACAGCTGGGGCCTGACTCCACGTGTTAACATGCAAGTACAAAAACGCTGCACGAAAATAAGCTTAAAACACGCTCAAAAAAAACTATTGCAGCAAGCCTAGAAAGTGGGAACATGCACATCTACGCACGCTTATATCTGGGAACAATATCATGTTCACATGCATACACAGGTGTGCTCAACTCACACAGTCTCACACCCAGAGACACACACGCCTGCGGCAATTGCAGAAGAATAAGTGAAGCCATGCAAATCCCCAGATGTGCAGGAAGACAGGGGAAAGATGAGGACGAGAGGTTTGGGAGGAGGATTGGGGTGCCTGGAAGGGGGGGGGGGGGGGGTCTGATGAAGGGAGGAGGGAGAGAGGGGGTGTGGTGGGGAGGGCTGGGTGTTTACCCCTGTTTAAAAGGCAGTGGGTGCTGTGTGCAGATTAATAAACAGGAGGTAATAGCAGAAGGACTCTATATTTATTTTTTATCTTAAATGTTGCTTGTTTGTCGAGCTGGATGAATATTGACTGTGAAATTGGGATCAGGGGCGACACATGCCAGTGCTCGGCCTTATCTCTGGGATGCAGGCAGGCCTGGAGCCGTTATCGCAGTGCCACAGTGGCGTGCCGGCACTCCAGCGCTCTCAAAGCCGCCACATTCCCTTTGTATCTGCCTGGAGAAGCCTGTTTACCTTTCACTGGCTTGATATTCCTATTAGAGCCGCTGACTATTTACTCGCTGCCTCCTCCTCCTTCTCCTCTTCCTCCACCGGGCACTGTGCTGTCTCTCATCTCTTCCTCTTTCTATTTCCCTTGCTCTGTTTGGCTATGCCTATCTAGCTCTTTTTTTTTTTTTTTACTGCCTTTCTCTTTACTGTATATATTTTTGTCCTGCTTCTGCTTCTGACCTTCACCATGACATAAAGTTCTGGACATGGCTTTGCTTTCCAAGTAAATAGCTAAAAAGTAGGGGGAGCACTTAGATATTACATAATGAGGGAGATTGCTTGACACCACAGCAGGAAGCTGGCCTCACCAGAAAAATAACAACATTGGTTATGTGTTAACACATTTCCTAAACTATGAAAAATCTGTGGCTTAAACATTGGAGTTTGCACTTCATGTCCCATCTCAATGACGGTGAACATTTCTTTCTAAACGTAACCAAACCTCTAGTATTGAAGTTCCAGATTAGAAAACACTCAGATGAGTCTTTTTTGAATAATCATATGAGTTGTTTTGGAAGAAACTAGCAGGCACTTATTTTATCGTCTAGGTGTGAGAACTTGCTGCGAGGGATATTTCCAAACTTTGCTAAGACATGTCTATGTTCTAGTTCTCATCCTGCCTCTGCTTTATGATGGCAGGAGAGCCAATGCAAAGTACTGCCTCTGAAGCATCCCAATACCACCTCCATCTTACCAAAACTCAATGACGCACATACACAAACATACTCTTAACTATAATATAATTGATCTCGCTGAGACACATACTCACAAAACTAAAATCAACTAGGCATTTATTATTTAATTGAAAAGGTTAACCGTGTTTAAACAAGCATTTTGATTTAATCTTGAATGGCCAAGTGTATACAGGTTATCAAGGCCGCTGTGTACAGCTCATATACAGCATGTATATATATATATATATATATATATATATATATATATATATATATATATATATATATTTGGATGTAGTCACCTTGACATCACCCATTGGTTTGTGGACTGCCGTTTTGAAGCCTCAAGTTCGCCATCTTGGCTTTTTGCAACCAAGTGACTCGTGAGGGTGTAGCTGAGTACAACTTGATGCTGACTAAGGCATTTTTAGGCGAACACAGATACCAATATCGGACAACGCCACGGTATCCCTGTCTATCAAAAGGTAGCTACACTCTAAGGCATACCCTGCTTTATTGTCTATTTTACTCCAAATAGGATCATCCTTTATTAAATGGACATCATGCTGTATTGACAAAGACTTAAAAGCAGCAAATGAGAGCAGAAACCAATGTTTTCATTGTTTACAGAGGTAATACATTAAGTGAGAAGATGGGTATTTTCTCATAGACTTCCATACAATTAGACTTTTTTTTTTGCAACTCGTAGAGCCGCCCATTTTGGCCATTTGCAAGAAAGCAGGTTTAAAGCACTGAGTGTATACAATTGGATGTTAGTAGTCAGCTTTGGCCGAGAAGTCGCTGAATGAGCCGGTGACGGTGAAGTATGAATCAAGGAGCAGATACTATCAGCGAATGAAAACACAACTTCAGTGCTCTGCCACGTTATCTTCCATACATTCAACATTGACAATTTGATTTTAAAGTGGCAATCCATAAGATTTCCGTCGTTGATATAGAGTTAAAACAATGGAATTGCGCTTAGCAGTCTGGAGTTTTTTGCCGATTCATGAGCTGAGTGTTCAGAATGATGTGCATAGTTTTTGCCTGGCGGCAGAGCTTTGAGTCGACTGATTCATCTGGCATCGTGACATGAAACAGCGTTATTTTAAATAAAATGTACTTGCCAATCAGCGCCCGGGACGACGACTAACAATTAGCCATTCAGCAACATGGGCGGGACTAACGCTGTTGTCAAGCTGTTTTCAAGCTAATGTCAAGCGTTGTCAGCTGTGCACAGTAACCGAGGAGTAATGATAACAGTGGAGACCGCTACAGACAACATTGAGGCTGCTATCGATGCTGTTCTAAGTCTATTAAATGAACTGATTACATTGAAATTCAAACAGCATTTTCCTTTGAAGGATTTCATTCATAGGGGAGATTTGTTTGTGCTTTGCATCTTCTCGACTCTTTTCCTCATTTGTGTCCGTAACCGTTACGTTAAGCTACGACAGCCACCACTGTACATTCTGAATCTCTAAAACATTTACGCGTAACCACCAAGAACAGATCTGGGGTCTATACAGGAGAATTACCCCGACATCTCTGAATCTCTTGCCCGTTTGGACTCCTGAATATCAAATTTGATATGACCGGCTTAATTAACACGTTGATCTTACAATTTTACTTCTCAAAATTGCCCGAAATGATTTTTTTAATTTATTTCACTTTTAACTCTCTCTGCTCCAGTCAAAAAAGTTGTCATAGCAACACATCACCTGTCGACCTTAAATTATGAATTCAGGCGGATACGTTGGTCTGTGGTGATTGGTTAGCGGAAATCAAACCAATCTGCTCTGTGTTACATGTACAACAGTTTGAGAACAACTGTTTTAGAGCACTTAGAGATGTAAATGTCTCTGCAACATCAGGCAATAAAGAATTTAAGAGAAATCATATTGTAAAAATGTTAGTAGCCAAAAGGCACCAGATGTGGTGCAAGCCCCAAAGGGATGATTCCCTTAAACAAGTTATACTCTCTCCTACTGCTGTACCTTACTCTTCTTACCAGGCAGCTGTGCACAGCAGCTTTTAACTGCATCCGAACCTTCAGGCAAATACAACTAAAACCGAAAGGAACTTGGTTTGGCAGCCAATCAGTCAGTTAAAGCTTTCAGACAATTAACTGGCACACCTGTGACAAGAATATCAGTGACATACTGTAGCTCAACAACTTTTTAGAGTGACATTTAAATGTCTAAAAGTCTCCTCTCCTCTCCTCTCCTCTCTTCTCCTCCGGGAAGGGCACTCAGATTCCTCCAGTGATGACTGCCTCTTCTCTGACTGCAATCTTCGTGGCAGTTTTTTGTGTGTTTTATCTCTCTCCTCCATGCAGGGTACACTGAGGGGCTTGGGGTGCAATGTGCCGCATGCCATGCCACAAGGTGGGATAAGGAGCAAACAAACATACGGGCAGCGCTTAGCAACCCTGATCAGAGTGTCTGCCAGGGTCCTGATAAGCTGACAGGCAGGAGAGGACAGTGAGAGGTGGAAGGAGTGGGTGGTGGTTGTGGGGATGAATGGCTGTTGACATTGAAGGACGCTCTCCCTCTCTTAGCACTAATGGCCATGAATATCATGACGGCCCCCGATAAAAAAAAACAACTCATGAGTGTCTGACACACAATCTCAGAGGAAAGTATATTTTTTAAGTTGCAGTCAAATAAGAAAATGTTCATCTGTCTTTATTTGCCCAGACCATTGAGTGTTTTTACCAACTCTTTATTTTTTCACAATGACTGTATATTGATTGGATCCACTTACATCTTTTGTCACAGCACAGGGAGCAGTCTGGGAAACTTGTTGTTGAGTCTCGGGGAATTAATTAACTCTCGGCCTTGCTGCTATACCTTACTGTACAGGCCCCAACATAGTTAGTGTCAGCCCAGCATCCTCTTGCATCGCCACAGCGCACAGCTCTCTGTTTCAGTTCATTTGGGTTAACATATAATCGCAAAAAGACACTGAACCAAATTACTTCAGGGACGAAGGTTACTATTGATTGTCCGTTGCAGTTCTAACCAAAGGAGTTTCTCGTTACTCTGCAACACACCAACTTACATCATTGTTTCCTACCTCCTTCTCTTTTGCTGTCTGCCTCAGAGAATTAGAATAGACCCTCCCATAGACCCTTGAATTTATACTACACTGCACTGAACATGTTGAGGTATCTGCTCCACCTAGTCTCTTATTTTCTGGACATAAAAACTTCTCAAAAGAAGATAACATTTTACGAGCATGCAGGTGAAACAAGGTGAGATTATTCCTTCCTCTTATTACCTGGATTTAGCCTCAATGCAATACTGCATGCATGTGTACATCCAATAGCCCCAGAGTGATACACATCGTGTAGTGTACCTCCCATAGGTATTACAATACATGATTATGTTTTATGTTTTGTATCCTCCACAACCCAAAAGTATACTTTCATCTCACTGTCTAACTATCTGAACATCTGCCTGTCTTTTGATGGTTGGTCAATCCATCTGTCTGCTGATTAGTACACATCTGTCTGTCTATTCTTCTGCCAGATTTTGGAGCCAATGTGTGGGGGACATGAGCAACATTGCTATCAAGTGATACAGCAGTGGGGGTGAGGATAGTGAGAAAGAAAGTAAATAAAAAACATTAGATGACACCTGAACACTATGTTTAATCAAAGAGGACCTACTGCTGGAAGCCAGCACGTGCAAGGGCAGACACAGCTTACCTCCGAAATAGGGGGCCGCTAACTAAAGTTGTTTTTTGTTTGTGTGTCTACACTGGGAAGCTTACAATCAAAAATGACCTAGCTTTTGTTCTGCGGTTGATGAGTGAATTACATTCAGACTGTAAACTGGCTGCTTGTTAAACCACAATGTCTTTCAATGGTAGTATGTGTGAAAGTAAGTAACTTTAATTTTTCATGTCACTTGTCCAACACGGCAGATGAGTTTCCCAAAAGTGAGTATAGAATACATTTGAGGGCATGAACATGCAATCTGTATTTTGTATAACTACGTAAACCTCAACCATATGGTTCTCAAGAGGCATAAACAAAGCTTAGAAAGAATTTGCAAATACTATTTGACCCAGGTCTGTTTACACATCAGTGAACCTTAATTGGTGCTGTCAGCCTATGCTCACTACCCGTCTACCCATTTCAATACTGAGACAATAACAACATTATGGAGCTCAATAGCTCATATTCCTATGTGGCAATAATATATAAATCCCTCCTCCTCTCAGTGTAAATCAATGGAGTGAGATGGCCTTTGGCTTCATTTTTCATCTTTAATATTGATTGCTGTTCTATTTTGGAGTGCACTGTCAGTCCAATTAAGGAGAATTTAATTGATTTTTCTTTACAAGCAGGGTTAGATTGGATTGGTTTATGCAAAGCAGATCAAACAGAAGTACTCCCTGGACTCCCTTCTATGTGTAAAATACAGCTCTAATGAGCAGGAGCACCCTGACACTTTCTGTATCTCACCCCGTTCTTCCCCTAATTCTCCCTTTCAGCACAAAGTGACACACATGTGGACTAGGGCTGTCAACGAATAATCGAAATTCGAATATATATTCGAATAGTTGTTAAAAACAGAATTTCGAATGTGAAAATTAATATTCGAATGTAAAAAAAAAAAATATTTCGGAGGATAATTATCGTGAATCTGGCAACCCCCGCCGCGGCCGCGATGAAGTGTCCTCTTTTTGTGTGTGTGTGTGTGTGTGTGTGTGTGTGTGTGTGTGTGTGTGTGTGTGTGTGTGTGTGTGTGTGTGTGTGTGTGTGTGTGTGTGTGTGACGAGCCGTTCGGGGCAGAGTCTATGACCCGGAGCAGACGTGAAGCTGGTTGAGGCTTTCACGGGGTTTTGCTGTTGTTTTGGCATAGGCTGCGGCCCACAGTAGCCTGTTCTGTGTTCCCTTAATAAACACCCTGTAAGCCAGCTAACGTCTCGTAGCTTTCCTGACCCAGGGTCGCTACACTATGTAAGCCAGAGTTAGCTTACCATTCAACGACAAGCAACTTGAGGCCACATCTCCAGAATGTGCACCCAAGAGAATATGGCATAAAATGTGGAACTTCAGAGAAACAGCCCCGTCTGGATACGTATTTTGCGCCGTCCGCCACAAGTTCGTTGTCTGCGGCACGACAGGAGGCCTGCACGCAAACATTGATTTCGTTCGTATGCAAGGACATGAGGGCTTCAGGGAGTTATGTGAAGAACTGGAACCGAGGAACCTTATCCCTGATCAGCACTCAGCGTGTGTTTATTGTTGCCGTTCATTTAAACCGCTATGCGCGACCGACAGTGCGGTGCGGGGGGGCGGTGCGGGGGGGGGGGGGGGGCAATTTTGGGCAATTTTGACAGCCCTAATGTGGACACACTCGCACACACACAAAACAATTCAACGTAACAGCAGCGGCAGTAATTATTGCAAGAAAACCACTCTGATGATTCCAACAGTGTTACACGAATAATAATGTTCAGTACACTGTAATTGCTAAGAATGATTGTGTTCAATAGAGTGGGTGGCTCCAAACCAACCACTGTTGTATTTCTCCCCAGAGAGAGTTTAAACTTAGGCAAAGAGTTGATAATTCATACAATTATATGTGATGAATAAAGCAGGTGTCTCTTCATTTGAAAATTCCACAATGACCTTTTATAGGAATCCTCCTCTCATGAAATATACATGACCCTGAACACAATATGTCAGACTGCTAGACAAGGCTAATTATCTGCAGGTAAATTCTGAAGGCCTCGCTCGCTCTTTTGCTCTATGACATACACGCACACACACACACACACACACACACACACACACACACACACACACACACACACACACACACACACACACACACACACACACACACACACACACACCTCATTCAAAGCACCAAGTGTCACACTGTCTCAAGGAGTGTTGACTTCACCACATTTTACAGTTGTTTTGTATGCTGGATAGTGTCAGTTTTCTACTAAACTGCCACCTTGGCAAGAAAATGTGTCTCAAAGATGTGACTAAATATCTTGCCAATGAATGGTCCCATTGGAGTTTCAATTGTTTCAGTTTTTTATGTGTCAGGAGCTTGTTTCTAACCTTTGCAAAAAAACTGTTGTGGTATTGGAAAACATATTTAAATCTTTTGGCAGGCCAAGAAATAGTCCTGACGGATGCCACAGAGCCAGACTAGCTGTTTCTCCCTGTTTCTAGTCTTTATGCTAAGCTAAGCTAACCAGCTGCTGGCTCTACACAGATAAGACTGTGGTATGAAATGTCTCATATATATCATCAAGACAGCATATTTTTGAGAATAAGCATACATCCCCCATCTAACTATTGCTTTAAAAGTTGAGTGAGACGGACAGTTTTAAATAATTGTTGGAAACTATTACTACTAATACTACTTTAATATTATTGCTATATAGTACAAATGGGAGACCAGCACTGTACACCTCATTTAATTTCCCATTTGATTATTATTTCCTGCAGGGCAGTGGGCTAATATTTAATGTATGAGTCTGTAGGCATGTGTTAGTGTGTCTGATTGTTTGGTTGCTATAGAGCAGTGGAAATGTGTTGTGTTATAGCAGTCTATCGCTTGTCTCCTCACTTAAATCTCTACTTTCACATTCCTGGAGGCTGGTATTGGAGCTAACACCCCTCCTCTTTGCACCTTTGCACAGCCTGCGAGTGTGTGTGTTTGCGTGTGTGTGTGAGGGAGGGAGTGTGACGGAGATGGTGCTGTCTTATGTGTCTCTGGGTGCCCCCTTGCTGAGCTGTCATCACTCCCTGGCACCGGGTACACAGCACAGCTGCAGGGGAACCACTCTGCAGGGTACCTTCGTTTCCATCTGTCTCCAATTCACAGTGGCACCTATTTAGAGCAGCTCAGCGGCTGTGCATGCCAGGAGCCACGAGCGAGGGGAGAGGCTGGGTTTAGGGTGGTCAAGAGCGGTGGGTATCAACAGATCGGAGTTTAGAGCAGTACGATTATGGGGTTATATTTGACAGACGCATAATAAAGATATTTAGCCTGTCATGTACGACTTTATCATATTAATACATCAGCTTCTATGCAATTTATTGCATTTGTATTTAATATCTGATCTAATCAGTTTGTCAACAACCGTCAGATGTCTTTTTCCAGAGAGGCATAAAAGAAACCTTTATAAAGCTGGAAAAACACAACCTAAACACGTTAATACTTTTCTGCAGCCAAACAACCAGTCAAAAAACATCTGAAAACACATTAACAGTAATAGTTTTAAGCATTATTTCTGTTCATGAATTTACACCATCAATCTTATCTATTTAAAAAATAAATGAGCTGTACATTTTAAATTCATATATCATTTTGAAAACATAATTGATGTAGTCATGGATATTTGTTGGGCTTTAAATACACATGTATACCATGAAATGCAAAATATAATTGTATCAGTTTAATATTACTGTAAGCATGTCAGCATCTGTGTGTGTGTGTGTGTGTGTGTGTGTGTGTGTGTGTGTGTGTGTGTGTGTGTGTGTGTGTGTGTGTGTGTGTGTGTGTGTGCGTGCGTGCGTGCGTGTGTGTGGAAGTATGAGAACGGGCTTAATTTAGCAGGTGTGCTTTGACAGTTCTTGAATGAGTGCCAAGTCTGCAGTATGAAGGATAAGAGAGAGGAGGTGCTCAATGTGCCTCTGTGTGGAGCTCGACTGTGACAGATGGGGACGGTTTAACTTATAGAGTTCTGTTAAGATCTGGAGGTTTTTCTGACGCTGTCTGTGCCAAACAGGTGTGTATTCTAAAAACACCACAGAGAGAGAAGGTGAACAAGCCTCGACTGACTTATTTGTCTGGTTTCTACTGATAGAAGGAGGCTGCCACTGTGTTTTTTCTTCCTCTTTATGTGGGTTCAAATTCATTGCAGTAACTCCCTCTGGAAGAGGCACTAGGGTTTCTCATTCATTCTGTCTCACTGTGGGCAAATGGAGACACATTCAAACTCTTGTCACATCCATATGCTATGGTGAAGAAACCCATGACCTGCTGTTGAAGCTCACAAATACACTAGTTAAGTGAGGTTTTAGTATAAAACATAATTACTGAAATTGTCAGTTCAGTTCCTGTAACATCATTGTAGTTTGCAGCATCCAAACAGAAACATATTGAAGTATATTAGCTTCAAGCTCTTATAATACTGTTCTTTCTTCATATAGTTTTACTCTAGTGTACAACATAATAATTCCAAATATCTGAGCTAATTCAAACAATCCAGATGTGAAATCATTTGGTTTATTTAGTAGGGAAACATTTGTGAAGTTTTGATTATATGATAAAAAGTGAATCACCTTCACAGTTATGGTAGTATTAAGGATTAAGCTTTTTCCATAGTCGTGCCAGTCTGTAAACACCTACAGTCAAGCAACAATCACTTCTTCTGTATTAGGAGCAAAACATTTCACAGATTTAAATGTTGTACAACACTGGAGTATGTGTTGGCTCAAACTGCTATGAGGACGGCTGCGGAGTTGAAAAGTTCAGCCGGTTAGTGGTGGCCATGTGTCTCGCAGACAGTCAAGACGCTTCACCATATGGCCGCTCCTCGCCACCAGACGCCAGCCGTCCCAACCACTGACTTTCACACGCTTGACTTTCATTGTACAAGGTGAAAAGTTGCATTTTTTTTTTCCAGTGACCAACGCGCTGAAAACACTCTGTAGGTGTTTGCATTGATAAAGGAAGGAAACTTGTTCCATCAGTGTTAGGAAAAGTCTACTTGTACCACAATTAATAACCTGGCTAGAAAACAAGAAAGACAGATTTGATGCATTTGCGATACAACAAAGTTGCAGATTATTTTTGCTTCTCTCCTGCATGCTGATTGGAGTTTTAAAGAGGTAATGAAGTCCTGGTGTGTCCTCCTGCTGGGTTTGTATTTGGCGAGGGGTGCCTGTGTGTCGCTGATAGAGGGATCTCTCTGACACGTCTGCTCTGGCCCGCTGCATCTGGGAGCCAGTAACGGCAGCCGCTGGGGGGAGATAAGGCAAGGCTAGCCGCTCGACTGCAACACACGTTTTGCCCCCCTCTGCCCCGTTCTCCTCTCCTCCGCTCCTCCCTACACCCACCCTCCCTCCCGTCATCCCCCTGACCTTATCTCAGGGGAGAAGGCACCACTGGGTCGCTACTGTGATAGCACCTGCCAGAACCAGAGCTGGCCTCTGGTGATTATGGGAGGAATCATTATCTTTCTCTCCCCAAAAACTCATTTTATACCTGCCAACATCTGAGGTGGAGGGGGGGGGGGGGGGGGGGGGGGTAAAGGAGCAAAGGCTTCTATAACAGGTAACACAGGGAAATTGTGTGTGTGTTCGCGTTTGTGTATCAGGCGAGAAAGTGCGTAGACATAGGCTAAAAAATACATGCAGCAAACCATCCTGCCTTTTTTGCAATGCAGGATTTGAATTCGAAATAAATGTGATAAGATTAAGATTACATGGGATGACGGTTGATCATCTGTTTTCAGCCTGTAAATGCGTTATCTATGTATACATAACCTCCAATATGAGCAAAAGAGTGATGGTAACTGACTGACGATAAACTCGATCCACATGTAAGTATAGTGAGGGGAGCTCTTTTGAGTTTTGATAAATTCATGTGTTGCTTGTCAATCCCTTCATTTCCAAATCTGTTGCTTTCACTACTGCCATTCTTTGCTCTCTTTGATTAGTTTAACTACGCCTCTCTGCTCTTTCCGTTCATACTTTGTTCCCTCCACCCACAATTATCTAATCAGTTAAAAACTGTAGAACCAAATCCCTCTTGGCTCACATCATCAAATCAAGTGAGGCTAAAACATTCTGTCCTCTAGTCAGTTTGCCCTTCATTTCTGCCCTTTTTCTGACTTGCCCCATCATTTGCACCTGTATCTTGCCGTCTGTTCCCAAACCTACCACCTGATTATGTTCTCATGCGGCTCACATTCTGCAATACGTGTTTTCATTCTCATTTCGCTGCCTGCAACTGGAGCTACAGCACTCTCCTACTTAACCCCAAAAGAGTCTGTGCCAAAATGTAATCAGTTTCTCTGGGAATTCAAATCTTGTATGAAATGTCATTTGCGCTTTGATTTCACTGTTATTGAGATTTACATTGACTTTAATACAAAATGTTGATGTCTTATGCACGAACACTTGTAATCACTTGCATGTGGAAAACCCCATTGGTTTTAGCTGTTGAAACGTTAAAAAAGCACCTAAATCGTATGTGCTACTGTGGTTAAAAATCAGTTCTCTCTCTCTCTCTCTCTCTCTCTCTCTCTCTCTCTCTCTCTCTCTCTCCCCCCCATACGCACACACACATCCCCCCATGGGGCCAAAGACAGCAACATAGGTTTCTCTCACTTCCTCTCTGCTGATGACCATGTGTGTGTTGGTTTCAGCCAGGCAATTGGCACATCTGTGCTCACATCCCCTCTCATTTCTCTCATCGGCACACTTACTTGCTCCAACAAAAATATGTGGCAGTGTGTGTGCGTGTGGGAGTGCTGTCATACGCACAGACCACTCCATCTGGGTTAGGGGTTAATGAGTTCTGAAGGGTCAGAGGTCAAGGAGGTGATGGCTGCAATGTTGCTAGAGTTTCACACGAGAGCCCCTTTCAGCTGTCCAAGCTTGTAGTTGTGTAGTTTACTTTGGCATCTTTGATTCTAAATGTGAGATAGCAGTGTTTCAGCATGTGTCTTTTCCCAGAACCGGTGTGCTTTTTCTCAATCAGAGGTGACGAGTTACGGTCACCCACATGGTGTAGTGTGGTGAGGGGATTAAATGAAGTACCAAATCACATTATGTCGGGATAATAATCTCTCCTTGAACGCAGACAAGACCAAGGAGATGATTATCGACCCAAGGAGGAAGAGGGTGCAGCGCGCACCACTTCGCATAGGTGGGACAGAGGTGGAAAGGGTGAAAACCTTTAAATTCCTCGGAACGCACATCAGCGAGGACCTCACCTGGTCTCATAACACACTTCAGAACATTAAAAAGGCCCAGCAGCGACTGTATTTCTTAAGAAGGCTGAGGAAATTTGGCATGCCACCCAAGATTCTCAGCAACTTCTACAGATGCACAGTCGACAGCGTCCTTACCAGCTCAATCACAGTATGATGTGGAAACTGCACTGCCCAGGACAGGAAGGCACTCCAGCGTGTGAAAACTGCACAGTACATCTCAGGAGCAGCCTTCCCCTCTCTTCAAGACATTTACTCCACCAGAGTAACCAGGAGAGCAGCCCACATCATCAGGGACACAACACATCCCCAGCACAGTCTTTTCTCGCTCCTGCCATCAGGCAGACGCTACAGGAGTCACAAGTCCAGAACCACGAGACTGACAAACAGTTTCTACCCGCAGGCCATCAGGCTGGTGAACACAAACACACATCACTGAACTGTGAACGGCTGCTGCGGTGACTTCGTTCATGTCACGGCCATACTTTGGATATTGTATTGTAGCAATGCATAGTGCACTTTATACACTTTACACATATTTTTGTGCAATACTGTCACTATATTTGTACCTTATTTGTATTTATATATTTTTTTGCCTTAAGTTTATTCTATTTTATTTTTTCCTTAAAGTTTATTGCAATTCTGTGTTAGGAGGACCCAGCAAAATAATCTTTTCATTGTATGGAATAACTGCTTGTTATCTGTCCATATGACAATAAAAAATAAAAAAAATATCTTGAATCTCATTAAAAGTAAAACTGTCATGATCAAAGAAACTAGCTTGGACCCTAATTCTTGTCTGACAACTTTCAAGGGGAAAAGTTATGTTGATCTGGAATGCAAGAAATGAGAAGTAAACATGGTGTTGATGGGAAGAACTGTTCACAGCAAACTTTTAAACAAAATTGTGATGCGAATTTCTAGTGAAATTTTAAATTGGAATTATATTTGAGTGTTTATAGGAGGACATTGTTTCAATTTGACTGTGCTTTCTTTGACAGTGTTTTTTTGATGGAGAAATTAGTTACATTGTTCCTGATCCCAAAGCTTTGCTGCTTTTTTTTATTATTAAATACATTGAAAATATGTGCACATTTGTTCATAGTTACAATTATTGTGCAGTACAACACAAGCAGAATGAATAGTCAGCTTTGCGGTTATTTGTAGCGTTTGGACTCTTTTAGCTAGTTGTTTTGATTTCTAGCATCTAGACTAATAGGTTGAGTCTCCTGGCTCTCATCATCCACAGCATATCAAACTTTGATGTAGCTTCAACCAGCTTACTGTCTAACACAACATCAACCGATAGCCCAAGCAGCTGGTGTAGGAAGTCAGTCATCTATCAAGCTAGTTGGTGGACCAAACCGAGGCTTAAAGTCCAATTAAAATGTTACTTACAATAATACCAGCAGACATTTGGGATTTTTTCAAGCCTTGTGAAATCATAGGCCAATTTCAAATTCCCCATTAAACTGACAACTTTGGTGCACACGGTTTAATGCAAAGGTATCTCCTATGTACTGTAAATACATTATGTCTATTACAAGTTTATGTGGAATATATGGTATCTGATGACAATGCATAGGAAGAAGATGTGGTTGATGGAATTATATTGTAAACATTGGGGATCCAGGTAGTTTACTGTGTGTACTGTGACAAGCAATTGTCATAAATGATCATTTAACCATAACTTTGGCTGGAGTTATTTTACTGGAGTTACTTTACTGAGAATTATCATAGCACACAAAAATGCAAAAGAAAGAACATACAAAAAACATAGAGCTGCATGCTGGCAAAGGGCTGGCAATTAAAGATGCCAAATACTAGATTAGGTCGGTGGGTCGCACCTAACAGTAAATGGCAAAACACTTGTTTGCTGCTATATTTATGTTCTGAATCAAATTTAAGACATGCAAAACAACAAAAGTTTAATGTTGGTGCAACTATTTTGAGGTTGGGAAAGACTAGTTACACACACACACAACAACAACTAAGGATGGGCAGATGGATGGACAAGTGTAATTTTAGCCACTGAGGAGCAAGGTGCACAGAAGCAAAGGATCCTGGGAAATAGGAAAGGGGGTTAACCTAGAACAGGGGATGCAAGGAGGGAAGGAGTGGCTGCCGGCCGCAGACACAGCTGGTTCCTGACAGCGGAAGCCCAGATGGAGGCCCAGGTCCTGTTGTCTGCTCCGGCTGCTATCACTGCAGCCAGTTCTGCTGCTTGGCCTCCCTAGGGCAACATGCAGAAACACACACAAACTGTAACATACTGATACACACTTCTTCTTTGAGCTGCAGTGGCAGACAGGGCAGGAGGAGGGCTCAGATGAGAGCACAGCCCCTCAGCCAGAGCCACGAGACAAGCTGACCTGCCACTGACATACTCACACACTCTCACACACACTCTGCTGGAAGGGAACGAAGAGAGACCGAGAACGAACCAGATAAACGGAAAACAGGAAAGAAAGGTAGATGGACACACAAGATCTAAATTGGAGAGCAAAAGAGAATTGGAGCTGAGGACAAATACTGTTACTGATTGGCATTGACATACAAATATTCTGCATTTTTTCAAATGCAAAGTTGTGGGCAGCCATGTAGCAAAGAAAACGTACCAGAGGAATCCAGGAATAATACAACAAGGATCACAGTCTTTAATTAAGAGGTGAAAGGAGGAAGAGGAAGCAACCACTGGCTGTTTCTTGTTTTTCTCTGTGTGGAGCTTTAACACTACGTCCTTGTCCTTGCACGACAGTGGGTCATACAATGATCTACAGGGACCTCAAAGGCAAACCGGCTGGATGTTATGAGGAACAAAACGCATCGCCTCAAGGACATATGGAGAAGAAGGTCAAGCAGGAAAGCCTCGTAGCATTTTGGAGCTCATAGAATTTGTTTGCGCTCATTGCCAGTTGCTACACTCCTTGGATATTGTGCCGTACACGGACAGTGCGTCACCGAACCTTGTAGCCCCTCACCCCGCAAAGAAATTGGAAAGTTGAGACCTTAGCCGTCGCGATTTGAAGATCCGAGCATGTCTGCCAAAGTCCATTTGGAGCGGCAGAAGAAGGCCGACCTGAGAGCCGGGGCTTCCTCTGCTCCAGCTTTTGCTCCACGTGTTCCCACGGTCACGCTGATCAGCCACAGAGAGCTGAGGGATAAACACACTGCCAACAGACTCCAGCCTGGAAGCCTTGATCTTAACCTGGCAACCAGGAGCTACTACAGATGCAGCGAAGGTAGGAGCTTGTTATCTTAAAGGACCTGTTTTATGAAATCTTTTGGCAGTGTGTTACAGTGATGAGTGATGGAGGGTCCCGCAGCTGTCAGGTCTGCTCATTAAGTTGGAGTGATTGACGGATAATCAGTTTGTGTTGACTTAGCGCCGCATGCTGTA